>VWYK01071384.1:6488-20061 GCA_013399775.1 Semnornis frantzii | reverse complement strand
GATTCTATGGTTCTAAGTCAGCAGACATGTTTGGTTACAATTTTCTAACTGTAGTTTCTTCTTTTGAGAGAAATTGCTATTTTGTTCTTTTTTAATAATAAATCATTAGGGCTGAATAGGACAAAAAAAATAAATATTTGGCTGGTACAAAAATAGTAGCAGTAAAGATTAGAGTGGAAGAATACTTCTGTCCCTAAGAGTCTGATCTTTTTAACACAAGCATCACCTTTGTAAGGCAATGTTAAGATAATCAATTACTTAAACTTAGTTTAAAGTACTTTTTAGGCATTTTTCTCTTGGTTGGATTTTGGTTTAGATTGTGTTTTTATGGGGGGGTTTTGAAAAGTTTTTTATGTGGGTTTGGTTTTTTTCTGTTTTTTTTTTTGTTTGGTTTGTTGGGGGGTTTTGTTTGTTTTCTTTGGTTTTTGTTTTGTTTTGGAGTCTTTTTTTGTTTTGTTGGTTTTGTTTTGTTTTTTCTCCTTTTTTTCCCCACTTTGTAGCCTCTGTCACTGGCCAGATTCAGCCTTGTGAGGTGGTTTTTTTTTTTTTAATTAGCAAATGCAGTGACAGGTAAGGCAGTTATGTATGTGGTGTACTGGTTTTAGTCACAAGAAATGTACACAAAAATCTATTTCCTTCAAAAGAGGGAGAACCACACAGGCAGATTGACAGCTTGTTCTTTTGATTTTCTCTTGGCCACATGCAACTGTTGCTTCTCTTGCTACACAGCTACAAACTCCTTCCCAACTATAACTTTGCATCAGCATTCAAACTGCAGTGTTACCCTTTATATCTTAGTTCCTACCCCTGCCTTGTCATGCTTGTCTAGAGTTTTTGGGGACAGACCTGTTGGAAGGCAGCAAAGCGGAAAAGGATTTGGGCTCCTTGTTGATGGGAGGTTGAGCATGAGCCAGCAATGTGCTCTGGTGGCCAGGAGGGGCAATGCCATTCTGGGGTGCATTAGAAGGGCTGTGGGTAGTAGGTCAAGAGAGGTTCTCCTGCCCCTCTGCTCTGCCCTGCTGAGGCCACATCTGGAGTCCTGTGTCCAGTTCTGGGCCCCCCAGTTCAAGAGGGACACAGAACTGCTTGAGAGAGTGCAGAACAGAGCCACAAAGATGCTGAAGGGAATGGAACAGCTCTGTTAGGAGGAGAGCCTGAGGGAGCTGGGGCTGTGCTGCTGGGAGAGGAGGAGCTGAGAGGTGACCTCAGCAATGGTTCTAAAGATGTGCAGGTGAGTGCCAGGAAGCTGGAGCCAGGCTCTGCTGGGTGATGCCCAATGCCAGGACAAGGGGCACTGGGTGGAAACTGAAGAATAGGAAGTTTCATGTAAATCTCTGTGAGGGTGACAGAACACTGGAACTGCTGCCCAAGGGGCTTGTGGAGTCTCCCTTTCAATACTCAAAACCTGCCTGGTTGTGTCCCTGTGTGATCTGGTCTAGGAGATCCTGCTCTGGCAGGGGGTTGGACTGGATGAGCTTTGGAGGTCACTTCCAGCCCCTGACATTCTATGATTTTGGACAGTATTTTTTAGTGTGCAGTTTTAATATGGCTGCATAATTTGGCTCTGTCCACTATTTTCAGCAGTGCCTACGGAGCAAAGTCAGTGGCTACTCCTGGCAACAGCAAATCTACAGGATGAATTTGTATTAAAAACTAAGTATGTATTGATGTGCTGGTAGTTTTCACAGTGCTGCATGTATGCTGCATGTTTGCCTTTTTTTTCCTCTGCTAGATGAAAATATCCCATCACTTCTGAGGAAAAAAGGGCTTTTTCCTCTCACTGCTGTTTCCCACAGGACTTCAGGAGAGGGCTGGCTTTGGAACTGCTGCTGCCCACAGCAACAGAATGGCTGAGCAGGAGGAAACACCAAGTGACTCTGCTGCTCTTTCTTTCCTGGGTGCTGTGTCTTAGTTGTAGCTGAGGTCCTAGTTCAGCTGTCCCACTGCTGCTATCTATCATGGCTGCATGATCTGCATCTGTCTTGGGCAGGGAGTGTTCATGGAGTGCAGAGCTTGTCCAGAGGCTGGGAAACCTGAAGTCCAGCAATGAAAGAAAAGGCTCCTGTGAATGGCAGAGTGGCAGAAACTCCACCGTTACAACAAATGCTGTCCATAAAGGTTCAAGGATTTAACAACTCAAGTGAAAAGCATTTGATGAGGAACAGGGTGTATTTTTTCTCAACTTGGGTGTGGAGTTATCCTTTCAGTGTAACTACATCTGTGCCTCAAGACAGGTAGCTGTTGCTCACCCCCCCAGGTAAGCTTCTTGGTGAGCAAGTTCTTCAGCTGAACTGACTAGAGCCAGATGGGATGCCAACAGCACCTGTGGTCACACCTTTTCATTAAATCTAGCATATGACTCTCTGTGATGCAGGGGAGTTTTGTCATTGACCCAAATAGGATCAAAAGCAAATCCTAATGGTTGCCTGCAAGACCCTGTGATGTCAGTAAAAGTTTTGCCACTGTACTTTTGTACCAACTTCTTATTGGGACTTCCATGAGCATGTGCACAGAGAGCATATGGGCTAGAACTCTTACCAAGCTTCTGTGGTAAAGCTGCTCAAAAATGAAATACTGCACCAAAACCTGTGTGAGGTATTTTTTTATAGGAATTTGTCTCCATGGCTGTCAGGGGATTTCTTTTCACTTGCACTGTTGCAACCAAGTGCAGAGCTTTTGCCTTAAATGTCTCCCAGCTTCAGCAAATGTTCTGATCCAGAATCCTTTAATTTCTTTCATTTTTCTTGATGCTGTAGTTACTTCACTAACCATTCTTTATCTTTGCTGCTGAATATACATTTGACTACTAAATTTAGGGTTTCTCTTCACATGACCCATTTCTTTTGAGTCTTAATGCTGTTGCTGGGAAACGCTTTTCTAAGTGAGGCAATTAGTTTAGTCTTTTTTCCTGTGCTTTAAGCAATGTAAATGGTTATCTCATTTCTTCCTCCCAGGTTTTTAAATGTATTTGGTTTGTTTGACACCTTACTTTCAGCAGGACTTTTGTCTTTGCAGATATGCAGAAAGGGACCTGGGAGAGGAGCTGAAGATGAGGCAGCAGTGTGCCCAGGTGGGCAGCAGAGCCAATGGCATCCTGGCCTGGATCAGGAACAGTGTGGCCAGCAGGACCAAGGAGGTTATTCTGCCCCTGTGCTCAGCACTGCTCAGGCCACACCTTGAGAGCTGTGTCCAGTTCTGGGCCCCTCAATTCAAGAGAGATGTTGAGGTGCTGGAAGGTGCCCAGAGAAGGGCAGCAAGGCTGTGAGGGGCCTGGAGCACAGCCCTGTGAGGAGAGGCTGAGGGAGCTGGGGGTGTGCAGCCTGCAGAAGAGGAGGCTCAGGGCAGAGCTCATTGCTCTCTGCAGCTACCTGAAGGGAGGTTGTAGCCAGGTGGGGTTGGGCTCTGCTGCCAGGCACCCAGCAACAGAAGGAGGGGACAGAGTCTCAAGCTGTGCCAGGGGAGGTGTGGGCTGGATGTTAGGAGGAAGTTGTTGCCAGAGAGAGTGATTGGCATTGGAATGGGCTGCCCAGGGAGGTGGTGGAGTTGCTGCCCCTGGAGGTGTTGAAGCCAAGCCTGGCTGGGGCACTTAGTGGCTGGGCCTGGGTGCTAGGTTGGGCTGGATGAGCTTGGAGGTCTCTTCCAACCTGGTTGATTCTATGATTCTATGAACACTGAAACAGGTTGCCCAGAGAAGGTTGGATGGGGCTTTGAGCTACCTGATCTAGTGCAACATGTACCTGTTAATTGCAGGGAGTTTGGACTAGATGACTTTTAAAGGTCCCTTCCAACCTAAACCATTCTATGATTTCATGATTCTGTGACATTAGCAACAAGAGAAACACATGGTTGGATCCACAGAAAGTCACACTGATAACCTCACTGCCTCCAGGCAGTTTTACTACACCTACTGAATTTCTGTGTAGGAAGCCTGCTCTTAAAGACCCCAATGTCAGACTCTGACCATACTGCCCATCTTTTTTTTTTTTTTTTTTCCCCAGTACCTCTATCCTTCAGAAAAACAGTTGTCCTAATGTCTAACCCAAAACATCCTGGTTGCAGTTTCTGCCCTGAGTCAACACAGAAAATGAGTTATTCCCATCTCACCAGTAACTTCTCACATACTTGCAGACAGTTGTCATTCTCCTACTCATCTAATTCTTCCCTAGTTAACCAATCTGAAATAACTATTTCCTCTAGGTCCCTAGACATTCTGGTTGCTCTCCAAGTGGCCCACATCCTTATTCACATGCAACATCCAAAACTAGCTTTACAATTGCTAAGCAAAGCAGAATTCCTTGCCAAGTCTTGCAAACTCTAATCCTCATAATAATCACAGCAGGATGCTTATCTTTTCTTTTCTTCTTCTTTTTTTTTTTTTTGTTTGTTTGTTTTGTTGGGGTTTTTTTGTTTGTTTTTCCCTTTTCAGTAACAATCCATGGCTGAGTCACACTGAGTCTGACTACTCAAAGCCTGAATTACTCTTGTACAGAAGTGCTACCTAACCAGTTTTCCCTACCCGCTAATTATTCTTGCCCAGGTCTGCAGCTGTTTTGGTTGACTGGCTTCCCTTTCTTTATCCTTTTATTTCTAAGTGAAGGTAAGTTTTTATTCTGTTCATGTCCTTTAGCATACTAACTCCTTTCCAGCATGATACATGTGTAAATTCAATAAGCATTTTTCCTTTTATAATCATTCATCCAGGTCACCAGATTCTGGATTTGTGCAATCCAATTTGATACACGTTTCCATTTACTGACCTTCCATAGTGAAGTCTAGAAGGCACTGCTTTCCTGCCATGCTTTTGTTTTCTTGCTTTACAGGTAGAGAATCCTTTCTACCTCATACAATAAGTGGGCTTCTAGAGTGATGTGGTTTATTTTGCTTGCTAGCTGCATTTCATTTCATGCTTGTGTCTTTCTGATTTTGTTCCTACATTCTTCTGTTACACTTTTATTCTCAACCCTCACAGCCTAACCTGCCCTGTAGGTTTGTTTCTTCAGTTTGAGCTCACCTCTTTTCCTGACTATAGCTGCCAACCTTACTTAACAATGAAAACATGTATTTGTGCTCTTAACAGCAACAACTACTGAATTCATATTTTTCCAATTACTTGTTAAACAAACCTCTTGGGGACCCCTGCCTTCCTCTTCTCAAAGTTCACTGAATGCTGCAGTCCTGATTTTCATGAGATTCATGTTGATCCCACTCCTTGTCCTGGTCCTGCATATCACTCACTCTGCTATTTCATGGACAGTCTTATCTAATGTTTATCCATATTTTTTTCAGACAGTTTCTTCTTATTGGTTCTGATCAAAACTAGAAAAGCCTCATTGTTCTGTGTGGACTTCTCCAGAAAGCCTGGAAAGCTCACCTGTCTCCAGCTTGTGTGTTCATGTATGTATTCACAGCTGAGGAAAACAGAAGGCTGTGGCATGGGGACATTGCTTAGATGATACATCTTGTCTCATACAGCTGAATGTCTCATCAGCATGGATTCTTACAGCTAGCATATATGACCTAGGCAGGCACAGCCGCAGCACCCTTGATGAAAGCAACCTCTCATCCACCTGAAAAGATGAGACCTTGTCTCTCTCCAGCCACTCCTGTATCCAGGAGGGAATTTCAGGTTAAACCATGTGTGAGTCATGTAGTCTGAATAGCCATGTACAAGATGGAGTATCTAGCTAGCAACACTGCCTCTCACAGCCTCAGCTGTTGCTGGTACTGATAGATCAATAAAGGTGTCTCTAGGCACCCTTCTTTGCAGTTCACTTGCTTGTTAGAGCACTTAAACCTCTCTTGGCCTTGCCATAGCTGACTCTTGCACTCAATTACTC
This sequence comes from Semnornis frantzii, assembly GCA_013399775.1. Classification (NCBI taxonomy): domain Eukaryota; kingdom Metazoa; phylum Chordata; class Aves; order Piciformes; family Ramphastidae; genus Semnornis; species Semnornis frantzii. The sequence continues at coordinate 14,224 of VWYK01071384.1, read as the reverse complement.
AACTTCCTATCGCAACCACTGTGGGGGCAGTTTTAAAATGGTGCTAGAGGGGCTCTGAATGCAAATCCAGTCTGAGATGTTGTAAACGGCAGCTCAGGACTGCTGTTTACTTTGCTTACACGACCTTTGTGAAGTAACCAGCAAAATTGTTCTTGCAATTCTCCAATGCACCTCTTTTGTTCAAGTGCCAGGCTGTCCCAGCCACTCCAGGACGGTCCCCTCACAGTCATGGCCACAATGGCATTAGGTTTCCATACACATACACAGCCCCTTCCAACCTTACCATTCTATGATTCTCTTAGAGTCAGAGACGTTTTCAGTGGTCAGACATTCCTCTAAAACAGAAAAAAAAAAAAGAGGAAAAGCTAATCTGAAATATTTGCTTCTCATTATGACACTGCTGTCCATTCATTTACACTGCAACATCAGTCAACTGATGCTTGACCCTTTTCTGACAATCAGAATTATTGCAGTCATTTCTTCATGCACAGAAGTACAGCTAATTTATCCACAGAATCAAATCAGCTCTAAAGAAATTGAGTTATTTCTCAGTAACAGAAAGAAGGGCTGCTAAGTCCAAGTGAGCTCCTTCTACATTTACATTTAAATCACCAAACAAGTGTAACCAAATCGTGCTTGTGTGAGGACCACTGAATTAAAACTGCAGATATCACTGTCTGCTAGCACATGTATGTTCCATGAGTAGGGTGTAAATCTTGCTTATGAGCTTTTAAACTTAACAAACCATCACAACATCCCATTGAAATCAGGAACAAAGTCAGCATCCAGAGCTATTGTTTCATGCTGACTGGAGATTCCAGAGACCATCATTTCAAGTGTTTGCCAGTAATCACTGACTCCTGCACTCCATGATATTCACATCTTTAGTAAATATTTTTTTTCATAGCAATAATAAAACATAAATACACTCTCCAGAGAAAAATGTCAGATTGCCAAACCATCGTGACACAGCCCAAACAAGCTTTAGCTGAGATTGCTGAGGTTACACAATCAGTGCTGTTCAAATTGTGGAATGGGTTGAGCTAAGAATAATGTCAGCTATTACCGAATTAACCTTATGCCTTTTATCAAAGAATTTCAGAAACCAAAAGAAACAGTAATCAGTCTGCCATCTGTTTTCCCAAAGTGCTTCAGTTCAGTGGCAAAATCCAGGAGAAATGCAAGACCTCTAATCACTCCTTCTAGTCACCACACCTTCCTGCTTTATTTCAATTATGGTTTATTGCTTCTTCAATACGAATGCGGTTCTTAAGCAGATGAATAATAATGCAACCTATAGCAGGAGTCTAAATCATAGAATCATAGACTGGTAAGGTTGGAAGGGACCTCAAGGATCATCCAGTTCCAACCCCCTGCCATAGGCCCCTGACATCCCCCACTAGTACAGGGGGATGCAGGATAAATGCTGTCTAAAACAAGCATATCCCTTCCCTCAATGAGAGTTGGAGCTCTTCAGCCTGGAGAAGAGAAGGCTTCCAGGAGACCTTAGAGTAGCCTTGCAGGATCTGAAGGGGGCTCCAGGAAGGCTGGGGAGGGACTATTGACAAGGTCTTGCAATGCCAGGACAAGAGGAATGGGTTTGAAGTGTCAGAGGGGAGATTGAAAGTGGATGTTAGGAGGAAGTTGTTTGCAGTGAGGGTGGTGAGACACTGGCACAGGTTGCCCAGGGAGGTTGTGCAGCACAGAATCACCCAATGTGATCTTTGATCTCGTTGGGTGATTCTGTGTTCCACAACCTCCCTGGAGGTGTTCAAGGCCAGGTTGGATGAAGCCTTGAGTGACCTCTACTAGTGGGAGGTGTCCTTGCCTATAGCAGGGGGTTGGAACTAGATGATCCTTGAGGTCCCTTCCAACCTTACCATTCTATGATTCTATGACTTCTAGAGGTCCCTTCCAGCCTGGACCAGTCTATGATTCTATACATTGGACCACCAACCTGAGAACCTTGTGCTGACTACCATCACTGCCGTCTCTGCTGACCCTGCTAAGCAAGCTGGTGCAGGATCCCTTTGTGGAGCCCCTGAGCCTCGTGTTTGGGTCCTGCTCCCTGTTCTGCTGTACCTGCCAACTGCGTTCTGGCCCGCAGGCTTTCAGACCCCTCCGATGTACAGGCCTAGCCAGCAGCCTCCTGTCAGGCAGCGCTGCAAAGCGGGGAAGCAGGGTCAGTGTTCTCGTTCAGCAGGCACCTGCGCGAACCGAGCTCCGGGAGCGCCCCTGACCATAGCAGAGCACTAACCGTGTCAGGGCTTCACCCCCGGCCTCGCCCGCAGGTAGCTCTTCTGCAGAAAGCTGGGGGCGCGGGCCCGCAGAGGCGATCCCGGCAGCCTCAGGAGGCGAGACCCGCGCCNGCCGCCGCCGCCCCTCCTCCGCTGCCAGCGCCTGGCCGCCGCGTCCCTGTCATGGCTGAGGAGGAGAGCTCCAGCGAAGGGTGAGTAAGAGAGGGCCCGGGCTGACCCTCCTCTTCCTCGCAGTTGCCTTCGGCAAGGGGGAGGAAGCCTGCGGGGGCGCCCCGGCCGGCCATCCGCCGCCGCTGCAAGCTGCGCCTCCTCCCGCGGCTGGGCCGCGCGAACAGACGANAGCTCGTACAGGCGGGATCGCAGCTGCAAGGCCGCCGCTGGCTGGCTCTGTGCCGCCGGGCTACACACCTGGATGGCTTCCATCGTCTCTGAGCGTCCGCTGGGGTCCCCGCCCCGCAGCGCCTTCGCTCCCGGCCGACTCGCGTTCCCCTGAGCGCTCCCGCGTCTCCTGCCGTGCCCGCTCCCGGTACGGCCAGGCTGGCTGCCATCTTTTCCTGCTGCGCCGACCGCCTGCCTGCTGCGGCTTCGTCGTGCGGCCATAGATGCGTCCTCGCTGGACTCGGCTCCCGGGAGGTTTTGCCCATCTCCGTGCAAGCTCTGTGCCTCTGCTTGGCTGCTTCACCTTCGCCCTAGGAGCTTCACAGCTCCTGCCCCAGCAGCTATAATGGCGCACCTGCCTGTATGCGTACACACACTTCTTGGTGTGTTTGTTGTTTGGGCATAAGTATGCACTTAGACTGTCATCTGCCCGTCCTTTGCACCCAGGGTCCAGCAGTCACGCATCTGTATATGCTGCTACATCGTGCGTTTGTGTGCCTTTGCAACTTTACCTGCCCGTTCAAGTATCTTCTCATTCCATACATTCTTATATGTAGAGCAGACAGTAAGGTTTGGCAGCCTCTCTGCCACTGTATCCTTCTGTGTAATGCTCGATACAAGTTACAAGTAGGAGGAGAAAGTCTTTTAACTCCTTTGGCATAAATTATCCTGCTCGAACCCTTAACATACGTTCTCAGTACTTGTTTGTAACCACTTACACCTCGATAGCTTCATTATAGCTATTAATCACTCTTCTGCCTGACATTAGGTAGTTTGACACTGTATCTTTTTGTCTGTGTACATTCAGATAGTTCCATAATAACAAAGTTACTCACAAGTAGTCTGCTCTTGCATTCACATGTTCTTTACTCTTGTGTGCCTTCTCACACCTTGTCTTTCAGTGTACGTTTTAGTTCTTCTTTTACACTTAAGCTTCCAGTGCAGACCTGCTCTTATACCCTCTCATTGCCCCTGGATATATTGCCTGCCCTCCTTTATCTCACTACAGAATAATTTCGTAATCCTATCTCTGAGTCTGTTCACCAAATGTAAGTAGTAAGTGTGCTCGTTACTTACCTCCAAGTTTGTCCCATCATATTTTATGGTTCAAGTCCAAAAAAATATCCTGTCAGAAGATACTTAGCTGTGCTCTGATCATACATGTGCTTTTGCCCCACTGTCAGGTGTGTAAATACACTTTGTGAGCACTGCTTCCCCTTTCTCCATCTTTTAAATGTCAAATGTTGCATCCCATTGCTGACTGGCCCTAAAAAAAAATAAATTAAAAAAATCTTGTCTTTTCTTCTCCATCTCCCTTCTCTCATAACCAAATCTTGTATTATTTTGAGAAATTCCTCTTTAAATTCTTCAGTTACTTGCCTGGAAGGAATGCTGTGCATTCATGACTTAATTTCAAGGATGTTGCTATTTGCTTATTGTTGTGTTGTGTCTGTTCTGCTATCTTTCAAAACTGCATTCTTGATCTTGTTCTCCTTTTAGCCTTTTTTCCAACTTCAGGCTTTGGTATTTTGTGTTATGTAGTTTGCTATTCTCTCAGTTCCATCTGACCAGAACTGGACTATCCATATTTTTCAACCTCCTGTTATGCCTTTATTACTATATATACAGAGTTTAAACTTCTAAGGTTTCCCTTTCGAAGCACTATGCAGTTTGGTTTACTCTGCGACTGTGCACTCCTCCTTTTCTCAAGCTTAAAATAGCTTTTCAAAATAATCTCCCCCTCCCCATCCCCCTTCTTCAACGTTATCCATTTGAAACTAGAATCTCCTCGGTTCTGTGTTCTTTCTGGCTCATTCATATTCATGAAGTACGAGTCATTTGTAAAGCTAGTCGTTAATGGTTTACGTGTTTTCTAAGTAAGACTCTTAAAGTAGCTCTCCCTCAGCATGTTTTGTTTGTGTGTTCACTTGGCGCATTAGCCTGAACTGTATTAGCTGTCCGGTTTGATCACACAGAGTGCTGAGTGCTGCTAAGACCCTGCCAAGCACTCTCAACTTCAGTAGCCTGTGAGGACCGCAGGATCAGAATGCAGGGCTAGGAATCTCTGGCTAAATTTTCAGAGGTGTTATATCAAGTTCCTCATCATGGTTTGCTTGGCTAAGATAGCTTTTAAAGGGAGTTGATTTTCAGGATCATAGAACCACAGAATGGTAGGGTTGGAAGATATTTCAAAGCTCATCTAGTTCCAACCCCCTGCCACAGGCAGAGACACCTCCCACTAGTACAGGTTGCTCAAGGACTCATCCAACCTGGCCTTGGACACCTCCAGGGAGAGAGCATCCACAACCTCCCTGGGCAACCTGTGCCAGTGTCTCACCACTCTCACTGCAAACAACTTCCTCCTAACATGCAGTTTAATGCTGTCAGTGTCCACCTTCTGAACAATCAGACCATTCGATGTGAAATCTTTCAAAGCAAGCTCCCCAATTCACTAAAGACTTCAGAAGATACCCTCTTTCTTTTCCATGAATTCAGAAACCAGCTTTCATGAAATGATAGCACCTCAGGTCATTAAGTGTTTCTAACAGTAGTCAAAATCAGCATTTCTGCATGAAATTTTCTGCATGAAGCATTTCTGCTTTGAAGTTAAGCAAAGCTCCTATCCACAGGAGATTTATAAACAAATGAAGCACGTTAATTATTTTTTGTTTAAAAGTGTCAATGAGAGGAAGAGTTACAATATATCATCAAATTGTTAGTGACAGGTGTATATGAAGAATAAATATGAATTTACTTTATCTGCTGTGAAGAAAACATTGTGACAGAACTTGTGCAACAGACTCCATTTGTTGCATTCTGGTAACTGCCTAAAGGCTGATGGAAACAGATCATCAGTGCCTCAGTTGCTTTCTAGATCTCAGCTGAGAGATGCTCAGAGATGTTGTCCTTAGAATGAGACACTTAGCTAAAATGTCCTGATATTCATAAAATCATAGAATTATTGTGATTTTCAAGTGTTTTTTCTTGAAAGACTTGAAAGTGCAGCCATGCCTATGAGGAAGAGAATCATAGAATGGTAAGGATGAGCTTTGAAGTCCCTTCCAACCAGTTCCAACCCCCTGCCATAGGCAGGGACACCTCTCACTAACACAGGTCACTCAAGGCCTCATCCAACCTGGCCTTGAACACCTCCAGGGAGGGAGCAGCCACAACCTCCCTGGGTAATCTGTTCCAGTGTCTCACCACTCTCACTATAAAGAACTTCTTCCTAACATCCACTTTTAATCTCCCCTCTGCCACTTCAAACCCATTGCCCCTTGTCCTGGCATTGCAAGACCTTCTCAATAGTCCCTCCTTCATTGTGGAAGTGATTCACTTACTGACTCTGGATTCAGCAGGACTGAAACCATAAAGCTTGTAATATAACTAGGAATAAAGGATACTAAATGTGTGTGTATATATATAGGGAAAAAAAAGAACCACACCAAAACCTAATCAAACAGAACCACACCAAAACCTAACCAAACAGAACCACACCAAAACCTAACCAAACAGAACCACACCAAAACCTAATCAAACAGAACCACACCAAAACCTAATCAAACAGAACCACACCAAAACCTAATCAAACAGAACCACAACAAACCTAACCAAACAGAATCACACAAAACCTAACCAAACAAAATGACACCAAAACCTAACTAAACAGAACAACACAAAACCTATCCAAACAGAACAGCACCAAACCTAACCAAACAGAACAACAAAACCTATCCAAACAGAACCACACAAAACCTATTCAAACAGAACCACACAAAACCTGACCAAACAGAACAGCAAAACCTGACCAAACAGAACAACACAAAACCCACAAACAAACCAACCAAAGAGAATCCTGTGGATGTCTCCTTCCCTATAAGTGAAATAACTTTCCTTAAAACAAAAAATTAAGGGATCTGCACTTAGGAGGCTACTTCAGACAGCTTAGAAGTGATGTGTAGTCTCACCAAATGATGCCTTGCAGTGACAGGTTAAAGCATACACTGCAACATTAGCAATCACAATTATTTTTGTATGACCTTGAAGCTTCCTTGTATTGCAGAATTATTTTGTACATTTTTGAAGAGAGCTGTTTCATTAGTAAAAAGAAGACTCATTTTTAGGCTTAATAGAGTGCATATCTGCCTCTTAGTGGGATGGTTCACAGGGAAAACAGTAATATCTTAACCTAGAGCATTACAATATGAAGAGGCACTCTACTCAAAATTTTTGCTTCTTTTGTTGTTTGGTTTTTTTTGCTCATTGCATCATCTAGTTTTAAAAACAAACTGAGTGAGTAAGCTGCCAAAAAGAGAGTCTTGCTTTGTGAAAAGAAACTTCCTCATGGCCTTTCCTATAGCACAGGCAACTGAGAGCAGCTGTGGTACCTACAACTTGCAATTTTAAAGAGTGAGTGAGACATAAGTGCGGTGTGGAAAAAGTTAAAAGACATTTCCTCCTTTTCTGAGTTTTGTCTCTTGCTGGCAGGCTTGTTTCAATCGTAGCTTCAGTGCTTAATGCCTTTTGTGTTACATCCATGTGCTCATCTGAAAGGGTATGTATGAGCAGGTTTTCAGGCACTTAAGAGGATTGTTTCTAGTGGTTTCCCTGTCCTTATATCAATTTGGGAAAAGAAGGTCTGTGTTCATCAGGAAGATCTCTCTCCTCCCTCAGTTCAGACTCAATGGAGTGGATGAAAGATGGTGAAAGACAATAGGGAATATCATCTCATTCCAGTGACAGAAAAAAAGATGGTCATGGTGCTGGACAAAGAAGAGTCTCACCTAAATGCACCTGTGAGAGGCTTGGTTAAACCCAATAGGGTGTAGAGCAGTAATGTTCAGCTTTTCCTGACTGGCAACCATAAGTAAACATTATGTAAAAAAAAATAATTAATTGCAATGAGTATATTGAAATTGATGCTCTCCTCAGCTCCTCTTACTCTGTCTGATCTCCTCTTTGAATCCCCTTATTTATTAGGTATTCCTTGACTCATGTTTAGGACAGAGATTTAGAGAAGAGTGTTCTGGTTTGTTTAATATGTTACTTTCTTTTTCTTCTTTTTTTCTTCTTCTTTTGTCCTCTCTCTTTTCTCCTCTT
>VWYK01071380.1:257-43726 GCA_013399775.1 Semnornis frantzii | reverse complement strand
AGGGCCAGAAGGAGGATCCAGGGCACTCCAGGCCAGTCAACCTGACCTCAGTCCCAGCAAAGAGTATGGAAGTTCATCCTGAGTGCACTCACATGGCCATGCAGGACAACCAGGGCATCCATCCCTGGAATGGTGCAAGAAACATGGCCATGGCGCTTGGGGACGTGCTTTAGTGGCCATGCTGGTGTTGGGTCAATGGTGGGACTCAATGCTTTTAGAAGGCTTTTCCAGCCAAAACAATTCACTGATGATTCTATATGCCCCGACATATTTTTCAAGGTGCCTCTCATAACTCTGTTTGTTTGTCCATCCTGCCTTTTCTTCTAAAGACACAGCATAGCCCTGGCAGTGCAAGGAGGAGCCACTAGGACTGCATGCTCTGGGCTTGGGATGGAGTCAGCAATGCTGCTGGTGTCTGTGGTCTGCCATGCCAGCATCTCCTGTAGCTCACTGCATGGAGTCTGCTCAGCTATTGCTTTGAAAGTGCTTCCAGAGCTGGAGGTTGGAGATAGTTGGTGTGGTTTCACCCTGCAGAGATGACAGAAGCTGTCCAAGGTATGCTCAAGGCTGTATCCAGCCCCAGGGGTGGAAGGCTGCTGTAAGATCTTGGCCAGGCAGTATGGGTGGGTTATGCTGGTTTTGTCAGCTGTGGTAAGACAAAGATTCAGGAGGCTCAGGTGAGGCTCTTGCCATAAAGAGCTGTACAGCAGCAGCAAAGTTCTGCTCTTTGTGCATCCCTGCAAGCAGACACCTTGGGGTGAGCTGATGGACGTTGGCTCTAAACGGGATGCACGAATGGAGGAGGCAGTTTTGCCAGCACTGCTGACTCAGAGGAGCACTGTGGGATTATGCAGTGGACTTACTGACCTCATTCAGAGCCAGTCAGTGTTTTCTGGAAGCACAAACACAGACAGTGTGACCTGGGACCAGTCTGAGAGTGGCTGTGGTAGGGGAAGGCAGAGAGGATGGGAAGCATCATCTAAACAGACAGCAAAAGGCAAATGCTTAGTCTGTGAAGTTGCAGGACCCCAGCTGTGGCATGGAGGGTGTGTGGGGAGAGCAAGCATCCCTGTGAGCCTGATGTATACAGTGTAGGGAGGCATCTGCGGAGTGCTCTGGGCACAATTTGCATGGTGCATAGGAGGGTGGTGAGTATGAGCCTGAGAAGAACTGTTTCTGTTCCAGATGGTCAGGGTGAGTTCACGGGCACAGTCATTCCTGTTTCTGTTTACCAGCAGGAGTCTGGTGATTTCCTAAAAGAAGAGGCGAGCCTCTGCAATCCTCTTCGTGCGAGCAGGGTGGGCACAGGGCTCTGTGAAGGTAAGCCCTTTGCCCTGGCAGCAGCCAGGTGGACCTCCTCCTGCTACACCCTTTGTACAGAATTGGTTTGGACTTTATTTATTGGGGAGAACAAGAGGCTGAGCCCAGCATTGGTGTCTACAAAGAGATAACTGGCAAAGGCAAAAGGGAGGCAGGAGGGCAGGTGCTGGGGTCTCTGTAGGTGACTCTCTGCCCTCCCCAGACCAAAGGCAATGTGCTCCTTCCTCTGCGCAGCATCCTGCGTCCCCTCACAAACTGCCAGCTGGGGAGCTTTGTTGTTTTTCAGTCTGCCTCTGCTGACTAACACCTCCGCTTTCTGCCTGCCTCATTCATGTTTTACCCCAGTTCCTGAGCTTTGAGGTGGTTTCTTCTGTTGCCTTCCCTTCCAGTAGAACACTGCTACTCGTTTCAGATGTTCTGCCATTTAAAAGTCATTACTTAGAGTAATGTATGATTATCTTCCTCCCGAATGTCACCAGCCAGTAAAGGCACTTTTGACTCCAGAGTTATACCCAGCTTGTATCTTTGCTGGTACTGATGATATTGTTATCATTCCACTGGGACAGGAAGAAAATAAAGAGGTAGTACTGCTTGTGTGATCCTTTTTACCCACATCATGAACTTAACTACAAGAATGACTAATTCTCTTCTGGTGAAAGGAATTATCAGATCTGATTCTATTTCCTGCGTCTCTGTTCTCACTGATAAACACATACAGGTGTTGCCCTTCTAGTAATGGCAAAAGGCTTTTGGGTCAACAGTAACTTCAGCAGAATCTACCAAGCTCTCCATGGTGTGCCTCTCGCAGTTGCTTCTTGGTGAATATTGTGAAGGCAGGCTGGGCTGAGATTACAGCTGGGTGACAGCAGTTCCCTCTTGTACTGAATCAGCGTAAGTCCCTGGAAGCTGAACTCCTCCAGCTTTCCAAGTGCTTTACCTTGGGGGCTGGATTCTGCTGCTCTGAAGTGCCACAGACCTCAGGTGTAGAGAAATCGGTGCCCACAAAGCAGAGCAGCTGTAGAACTGTATGCTCTTGAAGATGGTTACTGCACACCAAGCCCCCTGGCTTTCTTTGTTCCATGCAGGAGATGTGCTCCAGGTGGCAACAAGTGTGTGGGCACCCATAGATCCTGCCTCCTGCCTTGTGTGGGAGCCAGGCCACCTCTCTGCAGTGGTGTGAGGGCTGGTACTACTGCCCTGGTCCCAGGGGCCAATATGGGGAACTGGAGCACAGGGTTACTTAGCTGACTTCAGTGTGGTGAGCACTGTGTTCTATGGCTAGGGTTAACCAGTTAATGCCTTGATACTGATGGCTTCTTGCTCTAACTCCACCAGCCCCACTATGACCTTTTAGATCTGAGGCTTGTGAGTTTTTAACTACCCTCCCACATTTTTCACACGTAAGAGTCAGAGAGCAGACCACTACTGTAATAAATGTTGTGTGGGTGTTTGGACATGAATTCTTTGCCTCCTTTGATCACCACATCCTTTCATCAGCACAGTAATACTGCTACAAGGCTGACGTCAAGCGCTTAGTGTGGCGAGTATTCCAGCACACTGCAGCCCTCGACAGGGCAGAGGAGGCTGGGCTCTCGCTGATGAGGTCTGTTTGCTGCCCAGCTCTGGCACATGCAGTGCCTGCAGTCGCAGCGATGATTTAGCCAGGCTGGCCATAGAAGTGTTGGAGGGCTGAAATGAACAGCTGAGAGGATGGGGCAAGGTAATATCCATGTTTCCAACAATTTTCCCTGCTGCCAGTTTCTTGCTGCTTGCTATCTCTGACTTCACTGTAAATCCTTCTTAGAGCTGATGGGGCCCTTGTGCCCCTGCTGCCATTGCTGTTGGTCTCTTCTGAATGGGCAGCTAGAGAACCCTTCTGTCACCCGTTGGTTCTCTGACTAGGTGGCACTGCACACAGAGAATGGATTCTTATCAGGAAGAAAGATTTGTTTTGCAAGAGGCTGCCACTCTTTGTTTGCTTGGCTGTAGCTATGGCATTTATTTTCTCATACTTGGAAATACCAGGTTTTTTGGTTTTTTTTGTTTTTTTTGTTTTTTTTTTTGTTTTATTTAACTAAACCAAATACCTTAGAGTCATCATCCATCTTTGGCAGGTTTTAGCACAGTATTTCTAGGTCCTTCATAAAAATAGTCTTTGTAAATGCCTGTTTCTGTATGGTCCCATTTCCTGTTCTCTGGTGTCTTTCAGCCTTGTGGCATCGCTTGCCTATGCCCACCTGCACACTGGCTCTCACTCATGTGCCGTAGGATACTGCAGTGGTTTGCAGCAGTGGTGCTTTGCAGCTGTGTGATCCCTGGCATTTAGTAAGAACTAAGTGCCTGTGTCTCCAGGATACCTGAAGCTGTAGCAAAGTCCCCATTTCAGACAGAGAAACTTTTCTGAAAAGAGATGGTAGAAAGGACTCAAGGCCAGGTTGGACAGGGCTGTGTGCAACCTGGTCTACTGGAAGGTGTCCCTGCCCATAGCAGAGGGCTTGGAACTAGATGATCACTAAGGTCCCTATCAATCCAAACCAGTCTGTGACTCTGACTTTTCTAATGCCAGGTGGGGGAATGAGTTCCAACCCTCTGCTCATTGCCCACTGCCATTCTTTCCTCCAAGTGAACAATCACATGAAAGATGGAAGCCAGTGGCAGGGATGTGGGGAAGGGATTGAGGCTTGCAGAGAGCCTGACTGGAGGAAGCTGTCTCTGTGAAGCCACGAGGGCTTCCAGCCATCTCCAAGTCCACAGAGAGACTGCTGCAGAGCTGCATCTTTCCAAGCTTTTCTGCACACGCATCCTATCCTGTGATAGCAACCCGGGGCATGGCCAGGGGGCCAGGCACACTTTGCACTGGCACTTTCTGTGGTGCTCCCAGAGGCAGCAGTCCTTCCCCACCACACTGAGTAGAAGAGCTGTGTGAGATAGGTCTGGACTCATCTGCGTGTACTGGCAAGGGTGAGAAATGGGATAGTGGAGTCCCAAGCGAGGAAGTCTTTTCTCCTTGCTTCACCTGTATTAGCAGATCCTCTTCCTTCTCTGGTGTGTTTTTGCTGCTGTATTTTTATTCGGGAAGCTTCTTTCTAGGTTGCAATCTTACATGTTGACCTCTCACCAGTGTGTAATGGCAGCCTCTGATATCTCCAGAAGGGATCTTCCAGATGAGCTGATAGGGCTCATTGCTTTGATTTTTTCCCTGCTCAGTCCTTCTGTGCCATTGGACTGATGGTACTATTCTCTGAACAGAGGAAAGGGAACAGGGAAGGCACTTGAAAAGCATTGATCAGTGGCAAAAAGCACCAGTGGCTTCCCTTGCACCGCTCTGTCCATTCACAATGGGAACTGGGGAGTTACAGAACTGTCATGGACATGAAACACTGGGGACACTGCCAGTAGGATTTGGAAACAAGCCGTGAATCTGCAGCACTCTCTGATGACCCAACCCTTCCTTCCTCTGCTAAAGAAGGGGCAGTGAGTTGCCTTTCTTGGCTTCATCGGGTGTCCAGGACTGTGAAGCATGATAGGCACAAAGCAAGTGACACTGAAATGGACTTCTGCAGCAGGCCACAGTAGCATGCAGCACTACTCCATCCTGCAGTCCAGAGCATCTGCTGGGTTACAGCCAGTGAGAGAACTTGGAGCCTGGGGAAGGGCAGCAGCAGCCCTGAGAACTTTCTCCGAGTGGGAACAGGCCCATTCAGGAAGGTCATTAGCATCCTAAGTTGGAGGACAGGTATTTCACAGGGAGGAGGACAACTCAAAAGGCAGGGGACAATGGTGTGTGTCCTATTTGTAGGGCTGGGACTCTACAGGCCCCAGTGGCTGCTCCTGCAGCACAGCTTCTTGTCAACATGCTGCAAGAAACAGGCCCTCGGCCTCAGTGCTAGCCAGCCATGTCAGGTGCTGCACCAGGGCATGTCCGTCTCCAGGACCTCTGTTTTCATGGCGCAACCAAGTCTTGGCATGAAGTCGGGTGAGCAGATTTCAGGTGGCAGGATAACAGAGTCTCTTCCTCAAAGGAGTGAGAATTTGGAGAAGAGCAGTTGAAGGATACTCGGGAGCACAAAGTGGGTTAGGCAGTGGGCTGTGTTGGTGACCGGAGACTGCGCCAGCATAGGTAGTGCTATGGACACAGTCACACAGAGAAAACTTGGAGAACTGGAATCAAGAAGATCCAGAAATGGTGTTTCCACAAGAAAATCTATGACACAGAAAAAAAACTTGGAGCACAAGGAAAGAATTTTGCTCTGCCACTCATAGCAGATGAGGAGGCTGGCAGAGTGCCTGGGGCTCCTTGCTGAGCAGGAGCTTGTGCTTCACCTGCAGGACCTTTGCCAGGGAAGGAGAGGCAACAGCAGCATGGCTGCTCCCAGCACAGGGCCGAGGTGCTGCAGCCCTGAGGTGTTTTGTGGCACCTCCTGACTGAGCCTTGCTGATCTCATCTGGACACTGTAGTGCTTTGAGAACAAGCTCACACGGGGCTGCAGGGGCTTTTTTGTGGCTGCTAAATTTATTTTGGTTTCATTATTTGAGTAAACCTCGGAAATTTTTAAGCACCACAAACCTTCCCCAGTGAGAGAGGCCTCACTGGCATTTACTCTGATGAATGTGACTGGGTGTTTGATGCTGGTAGTGGTGGAATGCAGAGGTTCCCCAGGACCTGGCCCCTCAATCTGCATTGGGGCAAACTCCGGTACACAAGCTTGAGGATGAAGTGATGGAGAGCAGCCCAGCTCTTCAGGAGAAGGACTTTGGGGGCCTGGTGTATGGATGAAAAGCTGGCCATGAGCTAGCAATGTGCACTTGCAGCCCATTTGCAAATGGCTTGCCAAAATTGGGAAGTTTACTTTTAGACACTTACATAAAAGCAAGACTAATTCCACCTCAACCTTCAGCATGTGATAGATGGCTGAGCTGAACCTCTAAGTGCTTGGTTGGGGGGTTAAAGTTTGTTTTGTTTGTTTTCCAGGGCATATGGTCAGAACCAGCATGAACAAACTGTGGCTCCAGAGTATTTCCTGCTTCCTTTTACTCCATTACAGTAAGTTCTCAGCTATCTCTTCCAGACAATACACTCACAGGATTTATCTTGCTGGCTATTGACACAGGCTCTGCTGTGATGTGCATGGCACAAGGTTGCCATGGGACAGCAAGCACCAGAAGAGAGGGTTCCATGGAATAACAAGTTAGTGAAGAGTCTCTGTGGACCTTGGAGGACAGGTACAAGAAGGTGCATGGCAGGGCAGAGTTCACCCAGGCTCCTTGCAATCCAGGTAGACACACATGTGGGTAGAGTGCAGAGGTAGTACCTGCCATGCATTGAAATGGCTCCTGTTGACATCAGGAGTAGGATTTCCCCCACTTAAAACAAAAAAAAAAAAAAAAAAAAAGCACCAGGAAAGGTTCTGGAGGCCAGGACTGAGATATCCCCAGAGCTTACAGCTGCCGTTGGCAGCTCAGCCAGGAGCACTGGAGCAAAGCTCTCCAGGTCTGAGCCCCTTTGCTCATGACTGAGCTGTGCAGTCACTCCACCGATCTTGGTGATTTCCACCCAGTGTGCAAGCTTCAGCTGGTTCAGAGCTGTCTTTCTGAACAGATCAGTTGGACAGAAACCAGCAGCAACAGTGCAGGGAGCAGTGCAAGCTTGGTGTTCTACATGCTGCTTCTAGACAGAGCATTGGACCTGCTCTAATGCTAAATCATCAGAAAAGGTTCATTCAGGTTTGTATCTTCCTGCCATATCAGGACCATTGTCACATCTGGTGTGAATTCGTGCAGCACAAGCCATGGAATTACTCTGTACTAATTCTGTTTGAACCTAACTAGATCTTAGTGTTAAAAGCATTTGAATTTTGCCTCTGAAGGTGCCAAGGACAAACAATTCATCCTAGCTCTAACTGGGTTGAAGACAATTAATTATTCCCTTCTCAATAAAAACCTGTCCTCATTCTAGTTCTTTTAGCAGATTCTTGCCCAAAGATAGGCTTGCAGATTACCAGCCACCTAGGAATAGTTCTTTCCACCGATGGACAGGATAGGATAGAACGAAAGAATGCTCATTAGTAATGCTTATTAAAACCGATTGCTGTCTCTAAAGAACGCAAATGGGGTTAGAAACATGTGTTGTAGGAGAGAAAAGTTAGGCCAAGGAAGAAGTGTGCTCAGGGCTTCGGAATAATAATGCTTGTACCAGGGCCCTCAGAAGATCCTACCAAGAGCTCAAAATGAGAAGTTAAAACTGCGTTAAAACTTCAGAACAAATTTCTGAAGTCAGTGTGAAATGAAAAAGTCAAAATGATACAAAGTGACAACCACATAATTTGACTCATTTTCAGTTCGATGAAGCACACTCATGGCACCATCCCCAGGTTTCTGCTGTTACCATCTTTTCTCTAATTTACACGAGGAGCGCCCTAAAGTCTACAACTTCCTCCTCAACTCTGTTGAGAAGTCTGTTTCAGTTTATGTGATTCTCAGCCTGTGCCTATCACTTTACCATCAGAATGTTCTATAGAAATCAAAGTAGCTACAAATGTGCAAGCTTTCTTTCTTTTTTTTTTTTTTTCTTTTCTTTTTCTTCTTTTTTTTTTCTTCTTTTTTTTTTTTTTTTTTCTTTTTTTTTTTCTTTTCTTTTTTTTTTTCCTTCCCAAATTCCGTCAAAGGCAAATTCCAAGCCTCCAGAGCTGGGCACGATGAGCTGGGTATTGTTGTTGCAGATACCAAGCTGCAGAAAGTAGTAACCAGAGAGAATGGTAAACAAAGAATTCATATACCACCCTTTATTCTTTTTTTTTTTAAATGTCCAAAGTGCAGTGTAGAGGACAAGCCAAAAACTAGGCTAGCAAAGAGCAGCCCTGGGCTTAGGAAGTGGAATCATGAACATGCTCACATGTGTAACTGTTTCTGATGGGGTGATCTTGCCTTCTCCAGGTGCCAGTGAGCAGAAGTAGTGCATGACTCTGCTCTGGCGACTGTGAGAGTGGACTGAGAGAAGTCTGAAGAGGCAGTCACAGTTCAGACATTCCCTGGTATTTTTATGTGCCATTTCCTGCCACAGCATTTTCAATATATATTTGTTTACTGCTTCTCTTGCTGTCAACAATTTGCCTCCCTGTAGAGGTGGAACACATGCTGCAAGACTGGAGACTTCAGGGAGGCTGTCACAGAGCAGTCTGTTTCCTTCAGATATAGTGGGAGCCCTGGGCACTCTGCTTGCTTCACCACGAAAGCTGACATTGTGTTTTGTCTTTCCAAACTTACAGCTGCGTGTTGCGAAAACTTGACCTGCTTTGTGGATTATGTACAGACCCTGTCTTGTGTCCTGAGAAGTGACTTGGGTGCCAGCTCTTATAATCTCACTGCAACATGGTATGTCTCATGAGAATGAGCAAAGTGCAGTCAACTGGATCTTCTGGCACGGCTGCAGAACAATGGTGTCCTTCTCTCCTCTTAGGTAGAATTCTTGTTCCTGCTGCCATACTGTTTATCACTTGTTACTTCACACTCCAGCTATCGGGTGGCTTCTCCCCTGGTTCCATATCTCTGACTGCACTGCTTGCCACTCACTGCTGCACTGACTTCCTCTTCTGCCCTGGGAATACCTTGTCCTTTGCTGTTAACAGTGGACTTCCGTGTCTGTGTGCTGGTAGGGCTCACATCCCCTGTCCAAGCCCCATGTGGCTGTTCTGCCCCAGCATGACAGTGGGTGCAGTCCTGGGCCGTGCAGCCCCGGTGAGCGCCTTTTCTTCCCACAAACACTTCAGCATCACTTTCATACATCTCTCAAAAATGCTAAGCTGAGCAAACGGGGGGGCGGGGGGGGGGGAAATCTGTCAAAGTTCAAAGGTAAACTTTTTGCCTCTTTTTTTTCTTATTAATTTCAGTTCCTGGTTGTTCATCAACATCTTAGTCCAACTACAACATGTAGTAGATGTGAACTTGTTTGTCCGTTTTGGTGGGTTTAGGCTTTCTGAGGAAGACCCGGAAAATGCTGTGGCTGCCTGCAGTCTCCTGCAACGTTCCAGGAACACGAGTCACACACAGTATGTGTGCACCGTGGACATGACTCAGCTCCTGGCAGATGTCAAAGTCCAGGTGGAAATACATGCTAGACAGTACGTGATTTCCAGAGCCTTTTATATGGCAGATAACAGTAAGTACAAAAATGGGGCATTTGATAAATGCCGTCTGGCCTTACGTCTGCTAGGAGAGTCTGGGCAAGGACTGTGTTTGGCACTGTGTTCAGCTTTGGGCTGCCCAGCTGAAGAGGGACAGGGATCTGCTGGAGAGAGTCCAACGGAGGGCTGTGAGGATGATGAGGGGACTGAACGCTGCCTGATGAGGAGAGGTGGAGTGATCTGGGGCTGCTTAGTCTGGAGAAGACTGAGAGGGGATCTAATAAATGTTTATGAATCCCTGAGGGCTGGGGGTCAGGAGGGGCGGGGACAGGCTCTGCTCAGTTGCTGCCTGGGATAGGACAAGGAGCAATGGATGGAAGCTGCAGCCCAGGAGGTTCCAACTCAGCAAAAGGGGGAACCTCTTTACTGGAAGGGTCCCAGAGCACTGGCACAGGCTGCCCAGAGAGGTTGTGGAGTCTCCTTCTCTGGAGCCTTTCCAGGCCTGTCTGGATGTGTTCCTGTGTGCCCTGAGCTGGATTGTCTGGTCCTGCTCTGGCAGGGGGGGTTGGACTGGATGAGCTCTTTGGGTCCCTTCCAACTCCTAACATCCTGCGAGCCTGTGACTGAAGGTGGCAGCCAGTGCTGGGGTGCTATGTTTGGGGTGCACTAGTCTACACAGAGCACTGTGCTCTTACTGTAGCTAAACTGTGCAAGTGCTTGTTTTTGGCTTGAGGCTAAAGGGTAGTAGGAATTGCTTTAATTCCAAATGCCACACAGGAGCCCCAGGAGGCTCTTGCAGTGGACACTTGAACCAGTATCACATTATTCTGGGTGACATAAGGTGTTCCAGACACAAAGGATGTATCACTTCCCCTTTCTGGGGCAATTGCTACCCACCTCTTCTGCTTGACAGGAAGGCTATCTGCACTCCTGTAGTGCCCTGGTGGACAGCAGGCGTGTTTAGCCAGGTAGACAGGCATCATGCGGCATATAGAAGAATCTTTCTGCTTGGGTTCTTCTGACATTAAATTTGACATGGAAAGTGTTGTCTTTCTGACAAGAGCTGTAACATTTCAGGAAAGCCCCTTGCCCACATTGATGGGCTGTAGGTTGGGTAGTGGTGTTTGCTTGTCTCCCAGCTGTCCCCATGCAGAGATGTCACAGCTCAGTGATGTACTCTGCAGACTAGTGCTGGGGTTTGCCCATTACTGCTTCCTGAGGTATTAAAACACCCTACAGGGGACCCAAAAGCTTGTCTCTGAGACACTTGGGGCACAGGGATTTGCAGTGGGTTTGTGCAGTGTCCACTAGCATCAGCTTTGCCTGGGTCTCTGTTACACTGAGGAGGATTTCCTGAATTCTGCAGGTGACAATGACTACCTGGAGCCTTCCTAAGAACAAGGTGTGCTACTCTTTACGGCTCCCTGGAGGTCCCTTGTGCTATCTTCTACTCCTTGGGTGATGAGGAGGTGCAGAGATGGCCAGAGGGAGTATTCCGAGAAATGTGAGCCCAGCTTTGCCAAGCTGCTGAGGTGTGAGGTGCTGTGTATGGCTCATGGCTGCTCAGCCTGAGAGGCAGGAACATTGTGGGCCCACCCCTGCCAGTGCAGCTTTGCTGCATACTCACTCTGCATTGCTGACACCACACTGAGCTGCTTCTCGTCTGCAGTCATGCTCTGCAAGGTAACACCATCCTGTCTTCCAGTCAAACCCCAGCCTCCATTCAACCTGACTGCGGTGCTCTCCGAGGGTTACAATATTTCCTGGGAAACCATCTACCAGAACTCTCCATACTACTTTTTAAATGAGGAGCTGGAGTATCAGCTGCGTTATAAGAGAAGGACTGATGCATGGGAGGTAAGATGTCAGCTTACCACCAAGTAGGTAGGATGTCTCAGCCAGGAGATGGCCAGCACAACCAGGACAGGAGTGCTGGTGTGGAAGAAGGGTTGTCCAGAGTCAAGAAGCAGAAACTGTTTCAGCAGTGCTGGGTCTGTGGGGAAGGCTGGTGGTTCGCTTTCTTCTCATGATGTCTTGCACGGAAGGATCCCCCAGGGCCTCATGGAGCTGCTGAGCAGCCACGGCCTTGCAGGAGCAGCATGAGAGGAGAGGAGGTTATTTTGCAGGGCTCTTCGCTGTGCAGCAGTGAGGGTAAGGTGGGAGTTGTCACTGCTGCTGGGAGCATTCAGTGTTGAATCATTCACAGACTCAGAAGACTAAAGCTGTCCACGATGATAGACGGACATTACTGATCCAGCCATGGGAGCTGGAGGCGAACACCGAGTATGAGCTCCAAGTGCGAGCCAAACCACGCCAGGACAGCGGCTACGGCGGGGTCTGGAGTGAGTGGAGCCTGCCGCTGGCGCTGACAGCCAGGCCTGCTGGTACGAACCCACGGCAGGTGGGAACTCCTTACCCGTCCACTTGGTCCAGTGTCAGAAAGTGCTTCCAACCCTCATTAATGAGGACAAATTCTAATTAGCCTAGTGAAGACAAGGGTGCTTGCTGACCCCTAGGCCTGGGCTGATACCTGCTGTCTGCACTCCTCCCAGTGTAGCCAATGGGAAGAGGGTTTGGGGGGACTGGCTGTAGGTTTGGGTGCCACAGCAGGAGTGGAGCTTCCTCTCCAGTGTCAACTGTCCAGGGTCCTGCTTGCAGCATTCATAAACGCGGGAGATTCAGTAGAGGTGCCTCCACTACTGGGGCTTAGTATTATCTTCAGTTGATGGGCTGAATTCTGTGTCTGGACTCTGATGTTTGGTCCTGCTGAGCATGGCCGTTTCATTTGGCAGCCACCACTCCAACTTCACAGGGAGTTCACAGTACCTTATGCACAGAAGTGCCCTGGCACTTGTCACAGTGGAACAAGGGCTATGAAAATAGGGAGTCCATTCAAATAGAGCAGAGCAGGATGGCTGGTCAGTGTTAAAAGCATGTGCTGCTCTGCCCTGCTCCCGCTGATCTGCAGCTTCAGCTGAAGTATCACAGAGTGCTGCGGCAGCAGGGTCAGGCTCTGTTTGCTAAGTGTTGTCTGTGTCTCAGAGCACAGAGGTTCTCCTTTCCATTGCAAGCCAACAAGCACTCATCCGGTCAGTGCCTTTTCTCCCTGTGTCTCTGGCCAGCTGTACTCTCTTTTCACTATGGATCATCTATGGAAATATCCCTAATTCAGGCAGAGTTGGAAACACCAGGGGTCTCTGAAGCTGGGAGCTGTTGGGTTGTACTGCAGCCAGGCCATAGGGCAGCTGAGTCACTTCTCCTTTCATTGACGCAGTCTTCTCCAAGCATCCTCATGCGGACCTTGTGTCAGGAGTGCTGGGCCCCAGGTGGCAGCCTCATTGTCCCTAGGAGAAAGGCTGGGATAGAAACTGAGTCTTCTCACCACCCCCTGAATGACCCTGTCTCTTTCTCCAGCAGTGGCACAGATGGCAGGCATGGGGTGGCTGCTGCTCTTCGGTGGTGTTGTGGCAATCGCTGCCTTAGTCACAACTGTTTGGGCCAAACAACAGAGGTAAGAATGCTTCAGGAAACTGGAGTAAATGCTTCTGTTCTGTCTTGCTGAAGGTGAGACGTTTGCATGCAGCCTTCTTTGGTCTCATAAATCCACGTGAGGACACAGCTGTGGGCCTGTGAGGGTGCCCAGCTGGCATACTGGCAGGAGGACCTTGCATTTCTCTGAGGCTCTGCTGCCATTCAGCTGACTGGGAAAGGACAGTAGCACATGGGGACTGATCAAGGGCTGCCCAGCCTCCCAGGTTGCTCTTCTGGCCCTATCTGTGCTCTGCCGTTGCCAGATGGGAGCCTCAGCCAGGGCTGGCCTGTGCCTTTCCAAGCTGACCCAGGCCCCTCAGTGTTGGCTGGGGCCTTGCTGCTGCTCTTGCCAAGGGATGGGCTGTGCGCTGCTGTGGAAGAGTGCTGCAGGCTGCTGCAGCAACAGAGCTGGCACAGCCCACGGGGATGGGAAGAGTGCATCGGGCAGAGCTCTGACGCACCTCCAGCACTTGGTGCTGTTTCAGGAAGGATGCAAATTGGCACCTCTTTACTTCGTGGTGTGCACAAAGCCTCAGGCTGAGCCCCTCTCTGAGGCCCACAAGAAAAGACATTACATGGCCCTGGAGCAAGAGAGATCCTTGGATCCTAAGCCACCTGCTAACTTGTGAGCCCACTGAGCTTCAGCAGATGATTTCAGCTGCTTGATCTGGACCTGGAGATGCCTTGTGTAGCATCTGCAATATGTGCTTAACCCCAAAGCCTTTCTCTTTTCTTTTCCAGCTTGTGGAAGAAGGTGGCTTGCATCCCAGACCCTGCTTCCTTTTTTACACCTCTTTATGTGGCACACAATGGAGATTTCAAGGTATAAACATGCTGCACAAGCAAGCGGAACACATAAAGTGAAACCAGAAGACCCATCTTGCTACTCTGGGCAAGGAATTTGGGTTAGGGCAGTGGAAGAGGGAATGTGTCTCTCAGGGTAGTGACAAATGGCTCCAGGTATAAGAAACAGAGCTCTCCAGTGTCTGTTCTGTTCCACAAAGGCCTTTTTGTCAGGACCGTGCTGCTTATTCCCTGTAGGTGCTGTCTCAGTGTGTGAGCTGAGCTCACATATAACCTGTGAAGCTCGGGAATCCAAAGGGAGTGGAGAAAGGGACACCAGGGTCGTAAGTAGGCCTTTCCAAAGCTCCAGTCCCATGCTGCCATCAGGGCTGTGGAGCAAAGTTCATTGTAGAGCCATAATTCAGTGCTACAAGTTCAACATCAAGCCTTGTAGCTCTCACACAGATGACAGCTGTGTGCATCATGGCTGGAGCTTTGAGGGCAAGTAACTGCTGTGACAGCACATTGCCGCTGCTTCCCTGCAAAGGAAGTGTCTGTGAGTAACTTTGCCCAGCCCTCCCAAATCCACTTCTGGTTAACACCAGCCAAACACACGTGTGCGACAAAATGGTTGCAAAGGCTGCAGTGTTTACTGCAGTTCTTTGGATGCAGAAGTAAAAGAACATCAAGCATCCATAAGCAGTGGTTGTATTAAGCTGGAAAGCAACTCACAGCACTGTTACCAAACTGTAAAACTGCTGGCATGTGTGTGCAGACATCACTGCCTCCTTAGGAACAAGTTCCTGTTACAGCAGCACCGACCACAGACACTTCAGTGACTGCTTTTTGTTTCTGCTTTTTCTTAGCCCCTCTGGCAGAGGGACACCATCTGGGCACTGATGATCTTCATGTACTTTCCCATGTCTGCATGGCTGATGTTTGTTCCTAGATTAAGCAAGTGGTCTTAGATGGGTGCCATTCAAGCTGAAGTCTGCAATGGCTGCCTCCCTTCCTTCCCACCTTCCTCCTTCAGCCCTGTTGTAGCTTCTCATGTCTGCACCAGAGAGGGGCACTTCCATCCTCTTGTGAAGCAGGTGGTACAGGTTGCTTTCAGGGAAAGGAACCAGGACCGGGTGGACTCAGTGTGGGAATTCCTGAAAGCCACAAGCTAGCATTCACAGTGGAAGGGGAAGAACCCTGCATGTCAAGAGCCTGCTCCTCTCTAGGGGAAGCCATAGGGTTCTCTGCTCTGGAGGAATTACATCCTTACTAGATTCTAGTGAGGTTGGTCAGTGCTGCTGGGAAAGGAATGAGCCTCAGTTGCCAAAGGTGAGTTGTTCTTAATAAATTCACAGATTAAAGCAGCAGTTGCCTACATAGCCACAGCACAGGATGCACAGGCAGAGAGTGTCAGGAGGCTGTGGTGACATCACTGATATGTGAACAGACGCTAGCTGGCAATGTAAGGCTCATTCAGCTGCATCCTGCCTGCTTCGTTGTTAGATCGTGTCTGTGAATAACGATCAGCAAATTACAGCAGTGATGCTCTGCCCACAGCAGTCCTGGATGGGGTAGGAGGCAGTCAGATTGTTAGAAGAAGTAACGACATAAAAAGAGAGGGGAAAGCAGAGAGCTATTTATTAGTCCTATGTCTACATGGGTCCTAAGAGTCACACTGGGTGGGAATTTGCAAAGAACTGTTGGGGGAATAGGAAATATTCTGGATTTCCTGCTGTTTCTTCAATCAGCCTCTTACACCTTTCTGTCCATTACAGCTTTATTAATAAGCTCTTTGTAGCTTAGGTTAGACATAAACTAAATAGAGTTTGTGCTTCCTTTGTAATGAAGATTTTACCATGCCCTATGTCAGAGGGTAGTAATCTGTGTCAAGCTGTTCTCCCTCCAGATACTTTGCTTATGTGTCCAGCTATGCTGAGTGCAGTGTAGGATGGGAGGCTAGTACCATGAAGGCAGTCTGACAGCTGTGGAAACACCCAGCTCTCATGCAGCACATCAGAAGCCTCAGGGTGTCTATTCACCATTCACTAGTGATACAGATCTGAAGTTTGCTGTGATCTGACCACCTGTTCAAAAAGGTGGTCTTACTTTGCTCTTGGATCATTGAAAGCCAGAGTCACCTTACTCCCACACGTGACTGACTGCAGGATGCTCGTGATCTAGAGACAATGGATGGCACAGGACAGAATGTAATATTAATAGCGATGCAAAAGGGAAAGATTCAATGTGTGGCACTCTTAATAATCTGAGTAACTGTCATCTGCAGCAGGTGGTGGATACAGCTTTTTTGAGGTCTCAATCCCCTTCCTACCCCTGCTTCTTTCTTGTCACTTTGAGAGAAAAGGCTGGTCTGGGGCATGGTTGAATACAGAAGATTGGGAGAAGCCTTGCCCTGACCCCTTTCCCAGGGAAATGAGGTGAGGGAAGTGACAGAGTAGGGCTGAGTGTATTGGGTGCAGATGCAGCACACAGAGGAGGAAGCTATGCCCAAGACAAGCTGGCAGGGCAGACTTGATAGCATCTGGCCAATGCATAGAAGAATGCTGTTACGGGTGGCATTCTTTGCTGCACAGAGAAAACTGCAAAGCCACATAAACCTTTCACTTGCTTAAATCAGTTGTCCTGCAGCTGCCTATCTCTGGTAATAACAGCTTATTATCTCCTGCTATTTTGGAGGAGTTAGTGATTTTACCGTTTGACTCTGCCTCTAAAAGTTTGGTCCTTCCTGTGGAACCTCAAACCTGATGGCACTAACCTCTCTCTCTCCCTTTGCATCCTTTTGTGCAGAAGTGGATCAGCGCATCCCGCATGAATTTCACCGAATGGGGAATAGTCTTTCCAGAAGTCCTAGATGTTTACACCATGTGTCCCTCCAGCAGCACTGCGCAGGAGGAGCTGCCTGAGCTAAGAAAAGATCTGCCTTGCAAGCCCTGTGTGTCTTGCCTGACTGCCCCAGGTCAGGACAGTCAGCCCCTGCTGTCTGCTGTGAACAGTGGCAGTGGGACTAAAGACCAGTCATACGGGCACTTGTCCATTGATACCGTGACTGTGGCTGATGGATTTGCACCTTGTAACTGCCACTGCAGCTGTAGCCACCTGTACAGGGGGCAAGAGCATACCAGTGAGGATGACAGTGCTGGAGAAACTGGTTACCCCAAGGTTAATGTTGATGATGAAGACACAAAGATAGCCAGTGGCTTGCATCTGGCTGACCTGAGTGCACAGGACAAAGTCCTTGCCTCGGGTTCTGTGTCCACAGACCACCTGAGGAATACAAGTGTCCTAGCCCACCAGCAACTAGAAAGAGCTTTGGAAGGAGGGATAGGGAGCATCCTAGAAGACCTCTGCTTGCAGCCTGATCAGTGGGGTTTGGAAAATCCAGATTCTCTGCCTTCTCCTGATGGTGAAAGTGTTTCCTATAGTGAAGGCTCCTGTGACTTCTTCCCTCACACTGCAAGGCCTGGTGACAGTTACCCGATGATCTGTGTAGATTTGGACACTATTGACAGTGGCTTTGTGGACTCAGACTGTGGGAGCCCAGCTGAGTGTGAACTTGAGCAGAACAGCCAGGCCAGCTGTGCCTCCATCCCTCTGGAGCTGGTGGGGGAGGACTTTCCACGGAGCTATGTCAAGCAGTGGGTGTCCTGTCGCTCTGATGGCCCCGACAGTGGAACACAGACAAGCTAAGGGCTTTGTGCTGCCTTGCAGTGTCTGGGGCCTTTTCCACACTGTGCCAGCTGCAAAGTGTTAGCAAAATTCAGAAGAGAAACAAACTTATGTTGTGCAAATTCTGTTGCATATGACTGCAAACTGTTAGGCTCACAGAAATCTCTGCCTATTGTTGCTTGCCCCATTAATGTCTCAAATGTGACGTAACTGATTTTTTCTTTTTAAAATATCCCCCCCTTTTTTTCTTTTTTAGAATCCTAGGTCAGCCCCCTTATAATGGCAGGAGAAACAACTGTCCCTTGAAAATCATACAATCATAGAANCAGATACTGGAAGGCTACTATAAGATCTCCTCAAAGCCTTCTCTTCTCCAGGCTGAAGAGCCCCAACTCTCTCAGTCTGTCTTCACAGGAGATGGCCTTTTGCCTTATGTACATTTTTTTACAGTGACCTTGTAGAGTACAAAACTTTAAATTATTTCCCCTGGTATTCTCAGACAATTTGAGAATGTGGATATGTGTGGAATCTTAGCAGCATGACCCCTGGAAGCTGTTATATTAAAGTGCCCCCCCCCTTGCCAGCCAACATTGATATTGCTTTTCCTTCTAACATCTTTGGCTCTTTACAAACAGCTGTAGTAGTTTGGTAGTTATGGAAGGTCCCAGCCCTCCTGTCCATGGGATATGGTGAAAATCGGTTTTCATATAAGCATCACAGAACTGTGTGTCCAAGAGACCAAACACAACTCAGGTTTCAGGAGGACTTTGCCTTTCCAGGTGGAGTCTGCAAGTGAAAAGTCTTCAAAACATTTAATTCCAGACAAACTCTTACCACTAGGGCTTTCTGATGAATCATTTCTCCCAGCATTTCCCAAGCACATGAACTGAAACATTGAGCAGCTTTTAGAACTATGCAGAAATCTCAGAAATCTTCTACCTGGATGTGCCTGCGACTCCGTCTTCTGCCTTGGACCTGGTCTGCTGCAGTTAACAGGTCAGTAGCACAAAGTTTGGGCAATTTCTGCTATCTAATAAAGCCAGCCATGAGACTTCTATTGGCACTGTACCTGTGACTGCATTTCCCTCTGAGGTCTCTACCTCTGGTTTGTTTAGAATAATCGTCTTCAGAAGGTACTGAATGTGAAGACCTACATCTTATGTGGGCATAGTAGTACTGACCTATGCTTGGTTCCAGATAATCTGGTACTGAGAAAACCACTGTGATGAATGACTTACGTTTCCACTGCAGGAATAATCTCCTCTTGCTGTGGTACAAATAAACTCTCTTCCCTCTCCCCCGCCTCTTATCCAAAACCTTAGCCAGCCCCGCAGCTCCCAAAACAAGAGGAGCACTGCAGTGAAGAGAAGCCGTTTCCTCCGCAGGTGAGTGCGGGCAGAGCTGTTCTGCATATCCCTGGTTTGGTTGTGCAGAACAGCCACGATCTTTCATATGTCGATTTTTGAACCTTAGGTTTTACCTTTGCCCACATCGTTACTACTCCCTCAGTAGAGCCATGGCTCAGGATTTTTCTGGGCACTGCTCCAAGACGTCAGGATTTTTTTGTTCCTTTTCTTGTTATTTTCCGGTTTTCTTGTCATCTGTGCTAAGTTGTGGGAAGAATTGTCTCAGCACGCTTATCGCAGCCTTCCTTCTGTGGCGCTAGCATCCTGCGTGCCCTCCGTGAGGCAGCCGAAGACACACAGCGCCGCCGGGCTGCTCGCTGCGGCCGTGCAGCTGTGCACCGGGTAGAGACAGCTCTGCGGGGCTGTGACTGCAGCTCCATCCTGCAGCTGTGTGCTGCAGAAACCACATCGTGCCAACTGCCCCCAGGCTGCCTAAGGCAGGAGGGGAAGCTTGCGTGTCTCTCGGACCTTTTTACGTCTCAGCCCTGCGATGCCTGGGTCTGTCACTGGCCCCGTGTCACCGAATACGGGCACGCAGCTCTCTCTTCAGGCCAAGGCTGGAGTCGGAAAGCAGGCAGGCGCACCATTCAACGCCGGACACACCGGTGCATCGTTCCACCTACGTGTGCCCAGCAGGTATCGGACGGGGAATACCTGTCAGCATTCGGGCACACTCACAGTGAACGCATTCACGCGTTCTCCTGGCACACCTAATACGTGCAGCTGACACCTGGTGCAAGTTCCTTGGGTTCTTCCATGATTGTCACACCTCGTCAGCTGCAAGGCCGGCCTTGACCAATCTTCTACCCCTTATCTTCCTGTCCTTACGTTCTTGGTAGCACAGACTCCCTTTTGGGCCCCTGTACCTTCCTTCTCTATATACTTGGTTGTACAAATTCCTTTTATCTTGTCAGGCTCAGCAGTCCTTATCTATCCAGCCTAGAAAGCATCCCTAGAAAGCATCCCTAGGTACATCTTTCTTTCAGAATTCTTTGTGCTTTTCTATGCAAGATTACCACAACTGCCAAAGGAGCTATTTCTGTTATCGCTACACTGCCAGCTGCACATCTGGTAGAAAGTGGTGGTTAGGTGCTATGCTGGGTGAGAATTTGCCTCTGGCCATCCTAGGAGGGAGTCTTCATGGGCAGAGAAGAGCTGTCTTTGATATGTGGCATAAGGGAGACTCTTTTCTTTGAAGAAAAACTTAGCAATTAAGCTTTTGGCCAGTGAGTTGTTGACACAGGTGGTGTGGAGGGGTTTGAGGTCAGATTTTTGATGTGGCTCACAGCAGCAAACTGCAAATGTCCCTGACCTAGCAATATCTAATTTGGAAAAACTGTATTTTCCTGGGAACGCTGGGGCCAATGATAGCATTGCAAATCCATGTTTTGTTGGGTTTTGGGAAGCCTCCTCTGCTCTCAAACTGTCTCTATAAAGTCTCACTTGCAGCCTTACTTCAGTGACCCACAGTGGCAGATTCTTGAAGAGCAATGTGAAGCACAGGAAGGAGTTGTAACAGTGTGGTAAAGGCATTCGATTAAGTGCTTGCCCAGGCAGGCCTGGGCAGGGTTGGAAATAGGCTGCCTAAACCGCTCACTATGGAGAATCTGCTCAGCCACTCCTGCCATGCTCAGGTAACCAGGCAGTCAAACTTTAGCTTGCCTTGCAAAGCAGGCACTGATCAGAGGGATGAGGTAGTAAGACAATGTCAGCAGCACCACACTGCTGACACAGTTCTGTCTATCTATCTATCTATCTATCTATCTATCTATCTATCTATCTATCACATAGATCTATTGATCACATAGATAGAACCTTTAGATGGCTGTGGTCTACTGCTTTTGGCACAGTGTTCTCAGCAACCAGGGACACAATAGTGGACTTTAGTGTGGCCAGTGCAACATCTTGTGTCCTTTTACTGGAAGGCTTTCTCCAGAGGAAAAATGGGAGATCAGATCTCATAGTCTGTTGAGTGGCAGCATGATCGGCATACCGGAGTAGTCCTGGACTGTAGTGCTGACCAGACTGGCAGACTAACAATGTCTTCACTGGCCAAGCATAAAAGCAGGTGGACACATAAATCAGAGTCTATCTTCAGCTATTTCATGATCCAAAATGTGTGTCATTGTTCAAGGTGAGAAAAGCAGCACAGTGTAAGTGCTGTGTGTCCCTGTAACATGATGCTTCCACTTTGATGTGATGCTTCTCCTGTTTATTACATTTGCCTCTACAATGATCCAAAAGCAGAGGAGATAGCAAAGCATTTGGTCCAGGGTTGAGAGTAGACAAAACAGTGGATGTCGATCCACTTGGAGCACTCAGAACAGAGCAAAAAGAACATCAAAGTAGACTCAAATCACCTGATGAGAAACACTATTCATGAGACAGTGGAACAGGCACACATGGGTCCTAGAAAACAGGACAGAAGAGGCTGAGTGGCCTTTGGAGAGCAGGAGTTCGATTAATGATCTAGGGCCAAGGGGCACTTGGGCTGTGGGGGAGGTGTGAAGAAAGGCAGCTTGCAGAGAGCTGTGACATGTGTGTCAGCACCAGTGCTCTGCAGTTTGGAACAGTAAACTGAAAGGAAACTGGGAAAGGAAGTCTGTGCTTTGCTGTTTGAGCCAAGCTGCTGCCAAACTCTCGTACTGATTTATCTCTCTGCCCTGATGTGGTAAAAGCTGCATGTCTTGCATGCCTGTGGTGTCTTTACAGTGACCTGCAGCAGCAGGCTGGGAAGATGCAGGGGTACCATATTTCTCTACAGATGTTTTCTGCTGCAGTAGGCAAATGACAGCATCTGGTCAGTTGAGGCAGCAGGTGCTCTTTGATTAAATGACACTGAAGGTTGCCTGCATGTCGGGGGCTTTCTGTTTCTGCTGCTGTTCAGGGTTGTTGTAACTATGGAGTGCTAGGTACATTTAGATGAGTAGCCATGGTGCTTCAGGGAGCTGGCAGATATCATGCTGGATGGGGAAGGCCCTAAAGGGAAGCAGCATTACTTAATCTGTGGTACCAATTTGGAAACATCTGTCACCATTTCTGCATGGCCCCTGCCTTCCTGCTTCTTGGCCTCTAAAGCTAACTCTGACAGATTGCTACTCAGTCTGTGCCTTGCCTGTTTCTCTCTTCTCCTGGCATTAGGCCCATGTACATGACTGACTCCGATCCTGACTGTAACACTACCACTGAAGCTCTGTAGCTGGGTATGGAAGGATCTGTTCCTTGTGCACTCCAGGATGTCGAAGTGGAAACACTGCAGTGCTTCCAGATCTGCTCCTTGGAGCACAGTGGAGGAAGGACAGGGCAAGGCAGCTCAGGGATGCCTCCAGGTCTTTGGGCACAGTTGGGTAGAGACCTTGGATGGATGCAGTCTAACATCCAGATAAGGCTATGAAATGGTGTTTTGTCACTTGGAGAGCTCTTCTGTCAGACTTATTTTATATAATGTTTGGATAGAAAAGGTACTTTTCTAGTTAGTAAATTAGTTGGACTTTTAAATGTTGACCCTTTAACAGAAATTCCCTTGTTTCTCTAGCACAAATGAGTACTTGCAGATGCAGCTACTTTAGTTCAATCTGATAATCTAAGCAGTTTTTCATTGGTTCTTGACATTATCTTTAAAATCGGGCACAGTAAGCTCTGCTTTATTATGCCACTGTTGCTGCTGCTTGATCACCAAACCACACAGCCTGAACGATCAAGGGACAGAAGTGGTGTGAAAAGTGAAGCTGCCTTCACACCGGTAAGAGCTGCACCTACTGCTGTGCTGGGCATTCTGGTGCAGGGTAGGATACGAGATGCTTTGCTGAAAGTAGAATTTAGATTGTTTCTTTTACTGAGATTTTAGAACAATAAGATCACAAGAAGGGTCTTTGCTCTTTTGTTCTGCTGGTTTGCTCAGCACAAAACCACTCTGTTGCATTAACTCTCATACTGTTTGTGCTACAAAGAGGCATCTTAACAGATTTTTAGGTACTCCTCTCTGACTGAGGCAGACAAATGTAAGTGAATCCAGCCAAAAGAGCCCTCAATGTTTGGGACTTGGTAGACAAAAATATGCTTTTTATATAGATATGCTTTTTATATAGATATGCTTTTTATATAGATATGCTTTTTATATTGATATGCTTTTTATATTGATATGCTTTTTATATTGATATGCTTTTTATATTGATATGCTTTTTATATAGATGATTTTTAATATATGTGCATATACATATATAGAGATGTGCATGTGCATATCACTTTCTTGCAGCACTCTTTGCAGCAGCTTTTCATCAGCCTTCAGGATCCAGGTCTCTCAAATGTAAAGTACAAAGCTGTCCTGAGCAGTGGGTTGTGGAAAAACGGCTCTGCAGAGGTGAAGCGAGAAACAGACTGGTTATGTGGGGTGATCTCTGGTAACCTGTGCCTCATTCTCCAGCAATTGGCATGTTAATCTTGTGAAACTCCTCTGTGCCCTTGACATGTTTATGTCAGCCATGTGCTTAGAGGCCTTGGTGTTCAAGAGGGGGGTAATCTAACAATTTTTCTTAAAGGACCTACAGCATATTTTCTTGTGGGAAGGGATGATTGAAGGGATGCCCATGATAGACAACCACATTTTGTAGCGAAATGGATCACTCTGGAGAACGCGCACTTGGGGCTGACCTTAATGGGTGGAGGGGTGTGCATGTGGGTCCAGACACACTGTTCCCTGTCCCTGTTTTACTCTGTAGGTGTGAGTCAGTGCCCTGCCTTCCATTAGTGCCTGTTGGTGGTGCCTCTGAGACTGAAGCAGAGGAAGGGACTAAGGCCAAGGAGAGCAGGTCACTTATGACGACTCAGTAAGATATAAGGAGTGGAAGTAGAGTGTTCAATGGCCCAAGTCTGCTGCCCCTGCTCCTGCCACGCGCCATTCCTTGCACCTTGCTGTGGGAGGGAGGGAGAGCATTTTGGAAAGGCTCAGAGCCATTGCCAAACCAGAACCTGAAGCTTCTGACTTCCTCTAAGGTTTAGGTGAGCAAAGAAGAGCATCCAGAGATTGGAGATGCAAAGGCCTTTTTTTGTGACTGGTTATGTTTCTCTACACAATTCTTCTGTCTCCTTTTCTTTATCACATCAAACATAAGCTTTTTGTCCTCAAGTTACCAACAGCTTCTCCTTGTCCTCTTCTCACTCCCACATCAAGAAGTCAACCCTTCCTGTGATGCCAGCTTTCACCTCCCACTAGATCATCAAATCAACTCCACCTAACCTTCCTCCATGCTACCACTGCACACACTGAAGGTGCTGCCTAACATTCTCTTGAGCTATCTCACTCTCCTTGAGGTTCTGCTTTGCTGAGTTGCTAAAGCTCAGACAACATCTAGGCAAGGGGTTAGCCAGAACTTGGGACATGCAGCCCTGACATCCCGTTCCCCTCCTGTCATTCTATCAGCTGCCTGTATTTCCCAAAAGTAATTTTGAGTATTTTAAACCACAGTTTGCACCACACAGATTTTCCAAATGCTCTCAACTGCTTATTCACAGATAGCTCTTTTCAGAACTATCTTCATCTTTTCAACAACTTTTTGTTTAAAGTGTGAATTCCAGCAGAAGATGTAATGGTGTTACAATGCTGCATGTAGCTGCAATAACATTACTTTCCATTCATATGCGCCTACAGGCTGTGTTAACTCCTTCACAGCATTCCCATGCTGCAGGATCCTGTTCAGTTGGCTGAATTCTCCTATAAGCTTTTCAGTGTTCCACGACCTACGTATAACTAACCTTCATGGCTTCTAACACAAACATTTACATTTAAACCTGCTGTATTTGTTTCCAGGTGAACTAGAGAGCCTGTCTGACATACTGCAAACACTGCAGAACTGAACAGTGAACTTCTCCTGTGGGCTGGGGTGCAGACAGCTGGGCATAGTAGTAGCAATTAGCTGGAAGTATACTGTCCTGGTTTAGTTCTGCTGGCCTATGTCTGTGTGCCCAAACAGGTTCTTGTAAGCACATGGATAATCCTACTGAATGCAGTGCTCTCTATTTCATGTTTAGTCAGTCTTACTGCACTTATCACAGGGATCTTATGCAGCTCTGATCAGCGATAAGCAGGAGAGACTTCATGCCTCTCAGCATCCCTCAGCTAATCAGCTAATGGTGACACTTCCTCTTGGCAACCCCCACTCTGAAGATGTGCAGCAAAACAGGATATTTACCCAAAAAAACCCCAAACAACATAAATGAAGAGGTGGTGAAGAGGAAGCCAGAAAGATTCTTTTTTCTCTTGACCAGTTTCTGAAACATTGTGATTATCTTACTGTTTAATTCAGAAAAGAGACACTGTAAGCAGTCATGATTACAGGAAAGAGGCTGCTAAGTGGATGCTGCTGTCTAGCTTTGTGAAATCTGGGACTGGAAGGACACACTTGGTCATGGAGCCCAGCCTGCTACCATAGCCATCAGATTGTTTAGTCCCTTCAGTAAGGCAATCCTAATGATTGCAATATCACAGTCCTTGATAAACACAGAC
Organism: Semnornis frantzii; assembly: GCA_013399775.1. Lineage (NCBI taxonomy): Eukaryota > Metazoa > Chordata > Aves > Piciformes > Ramphastidae > Semnornis > Semnornis frantzii. The sequence continues at coordinate 18,380 of VWYK01071380.1, read as the reverse complement.
TCTCATTCACATCTATTCAAGACCGCTTCGGACCCTTGGTCGATATGAACCCACAGTCTTATTTTACAGCCAGGCCATACCCATCTGGTCTTGTTCTAATGCTGTATTCAGTGTTTCTCCTGTCCTGACATTTTCCCTTTTCTTCATGCAAAACCTTGTGCATTAGAAAATTGCGTGATTTTAAATTAAAAATTCATCAGGGAATCATTCACAGAATGGAATCTCTGTTTAAAAAGGGAGATGGGAAATGCAGCATAACCATGTAAAGAGATAGACACACTTTGGATACCCCTACACAGCCCTTCAGTAACATGGGTAATGGCTGAACCCCAAGTATTCTACATTCTATCAGCACTTTGGTGTGGAACGCATCAACGCTTCCCCCCGAGCCTGTCTTTCAGAGTTTTCTTTTAAGGCAAGGAAATGCTTCTGAGAAGAAAAATATCATAGAACCATAGAGTGGTAGGGTTGGAAGAGTCCCAAGGATCATCTAGTTCCAACCCCCTGCCATAGGCAGGGACCCCTCCCACTAGTACAGGTCACTCAAGGCCTCGTCCAACTTGGCCTTGAACACCTCCAGGGAGGGAGCAGCCACAACCTCCCTGGGCAACCTGTTCCAGTGTCTCACCACCCTCACTCTAAAGAATTTCCTCCTAACATCCAGTCTAAATCTTCCCTCTGCCAGTTTAAACCCATTGCCCCTTGTCCTGTCATTACAAGACCTTGTCAATAGTCCCTCCCCAGCCTTCCTGTATATGATCTTAAGGTTCCCACACTGCAGATGAGGATCTTGATTATCTGTCTGGATTTGCAGCGTCTTGTGCATGCGTGTCTGTGTGTTTGCAAGACAGAGGACTGATGGTCTTTAGTTTTGTTCAGATATGAAATGGGGGTATTTCTAAACCAGAAAATTCCTAGGCTAGAACACCCATCTCTATCCTAGCTTTTGTTCCTGGCCTCTAAACCTTTCAGTAGCTCAGGACAATTGCAAGTGGCTTACAGAAAAGCTCCCTCAAAAGTTTTGTGATACTAGCAAGTCAAATGAGCCTTCCATCAGCAAAGAGAAAGGGGAGGTGCAAAAGAGCAGTCATTCAACTCCATAAAGGAAAGCAAGAACCAGCATTGCAGGCAGCAATGTTTGTGCTGTTGATAGCTTTCAGCAGGTGACTACTGTCGATGGACAAGCTGATGAGAGAAAAATCTGTTGAAGCTAGAATACACAGAAATTGTGTCTGCTCCAGGAGGCCCCTGAGCTGCAAATGTCTAGGGGCTGAGACTATTCTCAGAGAAGAACATCTGTACTTCTCCTATTGCTATGGCTTTTCCAAGCATCTGGTTTGGGTTACTGTCAGAAACAGGATGCAGGGAAACAAGAACTTCTGTTTGAACCCACTGTTGCTCTCTGCTGCTCTCAAATTGTCATAAAGCAGATGTCAAAAAAAGCAGGAAGAAGAGAAATCAAAACAACTCTTGCCCCTGATCAAATGGCAGGAATTAAAAATGTCCTTTTGGGTTGCTGGAGCTTTAGCTTTCTTTTCCTGACAAGAGAGCAGTCCATACAGAAGAAATACTGTAACCGAGTTGGTGCCTTGTTTGACAGAGTCGAGGTCAGCTTGCATCATGGCTGGCAGAAGCTGGGAGGAAAAGCTTCACTCTGTCCACACAAATGCTAACAGAACTGCTTCTAACAATTGGTGTTTTAGATACTGGCTGGAATGGGAGGAGATGTGTGGCAGCTGGGCTTCCAGGTGTGCATTGCTGCTGTGCTGCTCTTTGGTGGAGGAAGAGGGAGAGGTAAGAGGAAATCTGGAACAGGTGCACAACGGGAAGAGTGGCACATACATATGTCTGCTCGTTTTTCATTTATGGGCCCTAAAGTATGCAACACAAGATCTTGAGACTGCCCTTTTTCAGGTCCCGAGAATTGATACAACTGGCTGGCAATGCCAGACCTCGGGAACTGAGCACATCTGGGCAAGCTGAGCAGCAGCAGTGCCCAAGGTCTGTGCCTTAAGATGTTACACTCATCTCATGCAGTGAAGTGTGGTGTAAGAGAGGAAGAATATCATGAGAAAGCATAGGTGAGGTGTCAGTGAAGGAAGCAGTAGCAAGTGATGTATTTGAGGTAACAAGCAAGATCTTCTCAGGTGGTACGTGAATGCAGCTCTGGTCTCCTTTCTCTGCAGAGTTCCCTGGCAGCCTGAGCTGCCTGAATAACTACGTGACTACTGTGAACTGCGTATGGGCAACAGAGAAGCCTGTGGGGAACGGGCCTTTCCACCTGCATTTCGTCAAGTAAGATTGCTGCACACCAAGCAGGTGTCTGGTGGTCCCAGCATGATGGTGCAGAGCCTAGACAGGGCCCAGCCATGGGTTTTGCTCCCTTTGGAGCAAATCTGTCACCTCACCACCCCCTCCCCAGGCTGCTTTGGAAGCTGCTCCCTTCATACCATTTTGTTTGGCTCACAACCATGGGGAGAGCAGGAGAGGTCCAGCACAAATGCTTCATGGTCTCATGCTGGCTTAGGGCGGTCCACCCAGCCAGTGTCTCCTTCTGAAAAGGTACTCTCAGCACAGAGAGCTTTCCAATCCCAGCCTCTGCTCCCCATCATATGGGGACTTCTCCAGCCTAGCGTGAAGTTTCCTAATAAATTTCTCATCACTTGTGTCTTACTGCCTACAAACTACACCCCTAATGGTGTAATCTAAATTAGTTCATATACACACATACATGCCTATATATATATTTGTGTGTGTGTGTATATGTATGTATGTATGTATATATATATATATGTATATAAGAAATTTGAAGGTCCGCTGAGTTATAAGTTTCAATACAGATTTAGAATATTATGTGAATAATTTTTCTGTTAACAGAAGAAATCAGGTGAATAGTTTGCTAGGTGAAAGGATAACAAGCACTGTGACAGGCTAATTTGAGGTGAATGTCTTTAGATCATAAACTTGCCTTGACTACCAATAACCAGTTGACTATTACATGAGGGTAAGCCACAATGACATTAAATGCCTCATATATTCTGGTAGGGTTAAGTCAAAGTAGCCCAGCTCTTAACAATACTGGGCTTCAAATCTGTGAAAAAGGCCCATATGACAAACTGCGGTATCCCATTTTTTTCTGACTGCATGCAACATGAAAGACTTGCTAAAAATTTAGCATTAGATAATTTGATAATACATCTGTCATCCTGTTATGCTGTGCTTGTGAGCATCAAAAATCCCCAAACAGCAAACCGACCTCTGACACGCTTTGATTTCAAGGCTTGTTTGTTTGCAGCAAAAGAGGCTTTAATGTATGAGGTATAGTTCCGTGCTGTGCACTCATACGTACTGTCCACTCACTCCTGCCTCTGCACCAGCCACTTTCCTGCCAGCAACGTTTAGCAGCCCTCTCTCTTTCAGAAAGCAGGGAGCATGGACTGGGTCCTGTGCACAGCTCTTGGGAGGTTTTGTGCTCTCAGCAGTGAGGTTATGAGTGTCACCTTCCTCTCTCTTTAGCCCTGCCATCCACTCAGCTTTCGCATTGCTTTCTCTGACAGGTGCACTGAAGAGGTTCATGTTATTCCAGAATGTGGTTCTGAGCTAAGCCACCACCCATCTTCCATAAGCTGAAAAGCACTTAATGACTTTCAGCCCTTTCATTCTTCCAGCCTCTGGTCAAAGGGCCGCAACGCCAGCTGCAAGCTGACTGCCAGAGAGAGCATGCAGGACCAATACCACTGCACAATCCATTTTGCCAGACAGATCCTGGAGACAGATGGTTACAGAGTCTATCTCCAGGGCAGCTTCTTTGGCCACAGTCGCACCTACATCACCTTTCCAGAGTACAGTCCCTGCAGACACAGTGAGTATGAGCCAGGGCAACTGCCAGCTGGGGCTCTGCACAGAAACTTTGGGAAAGTCTGACATGCTCTCAAAGAGAAAGTGTCTCAAAGACAGACAGCAAGTGAAAATAATAGAAATGAGCCAGACTCCCCATCCCTAGAGAGTAGACAGTTTGGGGCTTGGTGAATCACAGAGCAGTCCTAGTGCCCTTGCATTCTGACTTACCCAGGACTTCACAGAGGGCTGGCTCTAGAGCAATTTTCAAGCAGACTTATTATCTGCATCACGTTTTCTTGTGCCATGGATAATATACAATTGGATTGTCTGTATAGGTGGGTTTTTTGTTTTTTTGTTTTTTGGTTGGTTGGTTTGGTGGTGTTGGGGTTTTTTGTGTGTGTGGGGGGTTTTTTTTTGTTTTTTTTCTTCACTAAGAAATTAAGTCATGAGGAAGCACAGTCATGGATCTAGTTTAGTGTCCCATGGCCTGGCACTTCAGAGAAATGCTCTAGCGTTCAGGATCTCAGAACTTGTCTGTTAGGTGGTGTGCTGTAAGTGCAGATGTGACATCCAGAGTGGTTCTTGGCTTGCATACTATCATCAGGGGATAGCCTATTCCCATTAATTGATGGCACTTCTGTAGCTGTTTGGGCCTACCCTGTAGGCTAATTTGATCTACTGATGGTCTCAGCATCACTCTTCAGACCCAGCTTTATCTTCCAGGATTTTAGTCAGACAAGTATCGTGCATCTCCTTCTCTATTTGCAGTAAAACTGGATCCACCTTTGAACATACAGAGCAACGCCACCGCCAGCAAGTGTCAGATATGGTGGAGTGTGCCCAAGTACCTGGCTGAAAGCCTTCAATATGAGTTGCAGTATAAGGAGTACAGCATGTCATGGGAGGTAAGTGGAGGCACATGCTGATCCTGCCTTGCTCTTTGGGTGCAATGGTCTTGCCATTCAGCTCCGTGCCTTCTGGCAGCTGTTTTAAGCTGGCCTTTCTGGTTTCCCACTTCAAGGCTGAAAGGTTTTATGTAAGACATCAGTACTTAAGATCAGTAAACCTTCTCCCAAACACTGTATTCAGAAATTAACTATCAAGCTCTCTTCTTGAATCCATGAAAATATTTGGGAAATAGTATTAAAAGATCATCCCTTTGCCCAGCTTTGTTGACAGAAACTTCTTGTGGTGCCTTGCAGATGGCACTGAATAAGACAGTGCCCGGCTGGCTGCCAGAGCTAGCAATCGAAGCCTCTGAGCTCCGCAGTGGCGTTGCTTACACCGCGCGAGTTCGCTGCAAAGTCTCTGACAATGAAGATTCTTACCAGAGTCAGTGGAGCGAGTGGAGCCAGACAACAGTGTTTCAAAGAGCAGGTAAGAACAACCTTGTTTTAACCTCAGCTCATGTCTTTTCATGTCCACATTACAGAAAAAAAGGAAGATATCTGGTAAAATGAAGCTCAAATCAGAACTAGCTTCTTCTATCTTAGACTAACGTTCTTCAGGAATCTCCAGTACCAAGCATCATATTTTATTTTTTAGTGTAAGTTATAATTCAGTGTACTGCATAATAATGATTGATATTAAATGTACCTAGGAGTTCATTTACACATATTAGCTAAATTCAGTATATAATAAATAGTTATTCTGATTTTTTTCCTGACTTGCACCATTGTAGAGAGATTAATTATTCCCTTATGACATTAATTTAGTTAGACATCTTAATGTCACAAAATGCAGGTATAAGGAAAGGCCAAAAGACATATCAATCTTTGGTGTATAGTTTTGAAATTGGAGTACTGTGTGCAGTTCTGGAGCCCCCAGCACGGGAAGGACATGGAAGTGTTGGAGTGAGTCCAGAGGAGGCCACGAAGATGTTCGGAGGGCTGGGGCAGCTCTGCTGTGAGGACAGGCTGAGAGAGTTGCGGCTCTTCAGACTGAAGAAGAGAAGACTTTGAGGAGACTTTATAGTAGCCTTCAAATATCTGAAGGGGGCCTACAGGAAGGCTGGGGAGGGACTATTTTTGTCTTGCAATGACAGGACAAGGGGCAATGGGTTTAAACTGGTGGAGGGTAGATTTAGACTGGATGTTAGGAGGAAGTTCTTTAGAGTGAGGCTGGTGAGACACTGGCACAGGTTGCCCAGGGAGGCTGTGGCTGCTCCCTCCCTGGAGGTGTTCAAGGCCAGGCTGGACGAGGCCTTGAGTAACCTGTACTAGTGGGAGGTGTCCCTGCCTATGGCAGGGGGTTGGAACTGGATGATCCTTGAGGTCCCTTCCAACCTTACCATTCTATGATTCTATGATTCATAGCCAAACACTGTCTTTGAGGTCTTTAACTGCCTGTCTTGTTTGCATTGCTTGGTCATTTGGGGTTCTGTTTTGACTCCCAGACATTTTATCAACTATTTTCTGTGCTGATTATTTTCCTAGATGTACCAAACCTGTCTGAAAAGATCCTTAATAACCGAACAATACAATTCTTGTTCATTCCTCTGAGTTTTGCCACTCTGCTCTACCTTTGTTGGAACTGCAAGCTTTCTTCGAGGTATGTTACGGCTTTTCATTAAGCTCCCCTTGACCTCTATGCCTGAAGAGGGTAAATCAAGAGTCCTTATATCCTTTTTGATTCCTGTTTCTGCTGCACAGACTCAACTGTTTTCAAAAACTCTTTCGACAGTCTTGGGACACAACCTGTTCCCTGGCTGATGATAGTTAACGACCCACTACACAATTCTTTAGGAGACCAAAGTGCCTTTATGGCACCCAAACTCAGCTCAAACTCAAGGCTGACGGTCTCTTGGAGTTAAAGAAATGTAAAGACATGGACATTTTTGTTAAGTTTCATGTAGATGCATTGAAAGTGCAAGTACTCAGCAGTCCATAAAGGCAGTTAAACTGATGTCAATGTTAAGCTACTCATGACATGTATGCCAGCAGCCAGTATGTACGATACCAATACAGGCAAGAAACTCACTCAGATTCAGTGTTTCTTAAGTTTTGGGACCAAGTTGTACAGAGAAAAAGGCTCTCTGGAAGTGTCTTGCCACACATTCTTGTTCTCCACAGACTTGGCACTACTAGATTAGATGGTAAATGCTAAAACATTTTTCACAAGCTGGGCTCTAATAACAGGACTAAGGCATCTGGCAGAATTTCTCTAAGCATAACGAAACTAGAATGCTCTACAGTGCTTCCAGAAACAGTGGTTTAGAGCAAGTAAGTTGCTAAATGAATGCCTAAATAACCCAGTGTGTGTAATAAGTCATAGACTAACACTGAATTTGTAGCACATAGCATTCCCCAGAAACTTTGAAGAGTACATCTCAGGCTGGAAACTTTGGATGCATGCACAGGAGGCAGACAAGTAAATGACATGTCAGAAGCTGTGTGAAATGTGCTGCTTGTGCTATCCTGCAAAGACAAGAGCGGGGCTTCCATCTCATCAGAGTGTTGTGCCATTGGGGTGGAATGCAGAAAAATTGCCTCTCAGGTTTCGTTATTTTAAGTGTTGCTTTCTCACTTCAGGGCAAAAAACCTCTTGTGCTTTAACATCCCCACACCAGCTGCTTTCTTTCAGCCACTCTATAATTTGCACAATGGGAATTTTAAGGTAATGAGTTTAATTTCTTTCTTATGACCTTTGGTACATGAGGGAAGGAATTATTTTTTTCTGGAGTCAGTCATTCTAATTCCTTAACACAGTTACTAATATGTGGTTCTAGTCTTCTTGAGGGTTTATGTTCTCAGTTTCCTTCTTCCACATACTAGCTCCACCAGAGTCTTCTGCCCAGCTTCTCTCCTTAGGAACAAAACCTACCCAGTCACTCACTCCTTATCCATTCTGAATATGAAAGGTATACCCTGTCTTTACAAAGCCAAGGCAACGCAAGTGCCTTGTAGCATATTCTGGAGGTGAAATCTTGGGAATTTCTAGCAAAATCTTGGGAAATTAGCAGGTGGGTTCTCTACCCTATTACATAAACTTTACCCAGAAGATTTGCTCTAAATCTCTGGATTATTGTGCCAAAATCATACAGAAGGACAGTTAGCTTGCAAATTCCAGCTCTAAGTACAATGTTCTGAAGAAAGATTTTGCTCTTGGTTTTGTTTTTTACAATGAGAGCGATGAAATACTAGAGCAGGCTGATCAAAGAGGTGGTAGAAGCCCCATCCCTGAAAACATTCCAGGTCAGGTTGGATAAGGCTCTGAGTAACTCCATCTAATTAAAGATGTTCCTACTGACTACAGGAGGGTTGAACTAGATGGCCTTTAAGAGTCCCTACTAATCCAAACCATTCCGATCACTTCACCAGGACTGGGTTGGACCTAATGAGGCGTGTAGCCAACTCAGAAGAGACGAGACCAGGAACTCAAACAAAGTGACTGCAGATGGAGTTTCTGATGTAAGCACCCAAGAACTGATTTCCCAGATCTCCTTGAAACCTATGGACAGCACAGATCTGGTTACTGCAGAAGAAAAGTTCGTGCTTGGCTTAGGTCCAAGCCAGCAGTACGTCCCCGGCAAGTATTTAAGAGCTGATGGGACAGAAGTAAGGCTGGGACTGTTGTTCACACAAAACCATTATGATGATACAGTTGGCCTGAAAATCTCTGAAACAATTAAAGCCAACCTTGAGAGCCCTAGCATGGGAAGGAATGATCCCGCTCACCCACAAGATGAAAAGGGCGACTTCCTTATGCATCAGGAATCCTTAGAGATAGCTAATGTGTCCTTCAGCAGCAGTGACTATTGTACCTTGTGTGACAATGACACCACAGGAGGTCTGATTCCTGCTGAACCCCTGAAGCTCTAGAATGGTAATAGTCTTGTCAAACATCGGAATGATTGGAGTGATCTTCCCCGAGGAATAATGCCTGCAAAGGACTTTGTACTGCCTTCCTACCTCCCAACACCATCTCTCCAAGTGGATCAAATGGTGACTGTGCACACTGTTAAGTAAAGTTTCAATTTCAGTACTAAAAAAAAAAAAAAAAAAGAATGTGACCAACTCCTGGTGAGCAAATACTACCTCTATGGTCATGGCAAGGCCCTACTCCAACGGTGGCTGCTGGCTCCGAAGACATACGGCCATGCCCTTTCCTAAATTAACCTCCTGCACCCCTCTAGTCCAAGGAAGCAGCAGCAGACTCGCTGCTTGTCCTCTGCAAGAGTTATTGGAACTGTGTGCCTCACAGAAGCAGTAATATTTGCAGTGTGCTGATCCATGATTTAACCCCTATCATTATTTTAAAACTCTGTATGATTCTTCATAAAACCATGATAAACAATTTTTGCTAAAGCAGGTAATTTTGCTTTTTGATATTGATGACTTCAAAGGGTTCCTGATTTCATCAGAACTTTTAATGGCAGTATTTAAAGAGAATCAGGCAGTGGACATTGTTCTTCATTGTCCACGAATGGTTGTAACTACTTTGATTTTAACAAGATTTTATTCTAAGGTAAATGGCTGGGCTGATCTAATGGACAACAGTGAAAAGCAAGAACAGCACAAACAAGCTTCATTTAATCACAAAACAGGCCAAGCCCACTGCCTCTTCAAAACTTTTATTACTTCTCCAGAACTGGCAAGACACAGAAAATCCTACATGACTGATTACCCACCAAACAGATTCCTGGAGCCTTAGTTATATCTCCTAGCTTTAAAAGGCTCAACAGCTCTAGCAAGCATACTGAGATTTGTACATGTGCATTTACACTACAGTCACACACTCATTCCTCTTTGGGTGGTCTTCCCTTGTTCCTCCGGTGACTGCCAGTACTGATTATTTTTGGCACTGCAAAGAAAGATTTCAGTGAGAAGTAACAAAATAGATTAAAACATCCTTCCCAAAACTACTACTGGGGGAATTCTTCATTTGGAAGAAATACAGCAACTGAAGGAGGAGTTCATGTCCACCTTGTGTGACACCCAGAGGAGGTGCTAGCAGTGATTTGTTCTCAGTGTTGTAAGCAAAGGGCTCTTCTGATATCTGGAAAAAATATCCCCTTTCTGGTCCTTTCTGCTTTTGATCTCGTAAAAACTATACCAAGGGTGTGTTTTATGCCATACCACAATCTAGTGGCAGAAGAACAAGGTATTACTGTCATTAACAGTTGCTATAGTTTCCTCTGGAGAAGAAAATCTGCATGCCTAAAAGGATTTTGGTGATCCCAAACTTTTTAAACCTCTAGTACAGCTTGATGTAGTGTGTCAAATTTCAAATCTTCAGAACTGGAGAGATGCTTCCTGAAACTATCAGATCAGTTGTGTCTGAAATCTCTCAAAATCTACACAGTCCTTGCTTATGAACTTGTCTGCACAGAAGTGGAACCAGTTTCATGAACTCTTGGTCAGTCAACAAGGTGCTGCACTGGTGACATTAGTGAAAGGGGAATGGGAAAAACTATACTCAGATATGAGTGAAGAGCATCAGGTCCCTCTCCCAGGAAGAAAGATCATGACACTTAAGGAGATAGAGAAGCAAAAGGAAATAGATTGAATGTAGTAAGAAATTGAGAGAAATGAAAAGTCATGGATGCTGCTATGTCCATCAGGCCAGGCCAGTCTTGAGAAGACAACAGGCTGACAGTTAAAGGGCAGAGTAATTAATGGCTGAATTCTATGATTTTAAAGGTCTTTTCCAGCCTAAACAATTATATGATTCTACGATTAATGCAAACTTTGACTTTTCAAATGTGTTTGAGAGCTTTGGAAAGAACTTTGACTATATGAAGCATTAGTAAAGGTTGGTTTGAAAACATCATAGAAGAAGTAGGTGAGGGAAGAACTAAATACTCTCCCCAGTTTGCAGATGAAAGCACTAAGCGCTGCTTCCACCATCACCAGAAAAAAAGACGCTAAGAAGACTTCTAAGTGATGATGTATTTTACAGCTCATAAAGCTGAGCAGATCAGCATGGTGGCATGCATGTGAACACCACTATAGCTCTGCTAGTGTCCACCTCTGGTCTAAATATCCGTATTCCCAGTAACAAGTTATAAAGCTGTATCTCTGTTGGGCATTAGTCAATTGCATGCTCATTTCAGGAGGGGTAAGAAGATCAGGCTGCAAATTTCTCAGCAGTACAGGTATCACAACATTGACACAAACTCATTTTGAAAGAGCACAAGCATTAAGACACAGCACTCAACCTGTGTGCCTCCTCAGTCAGGATGACTTATCTTCACAGGGCAGCTTCTAATGCACAAAAGCAGAAGGCAAGTGTCAAATAGTGGTGTTTGGCATGCTGAAACATTCCTTTCAGCCTGGAGCTTCAGGGCTTAAGATCACTAATCTGCAAACTCCTGCTCAAAGGTGCAGAAGCCCAGCCTACGAAAGCAATCTTTTTCCTGAGACCACCATTAGTCAATGGCCAAATAAAGCCATAAAACTTTTGCTGGTTAAGTAAGCAGATAGGAGATGGATAATTCCAGAGAAAAGAGAAACAAGATTACTCTTTTTAGTTTACTTTTGTTAAATTTGATCATGGTGTAATCGAAGGACAGAAAATGGTTAGACTCAGAGCAGCAGCATGTGAACTCTGTAAGTTCCAGCTCCACAGCCCTATTGCTCCATCTTTCTTGCATTTCTGTGCTGCAGAAATCTTTCTCTTTCACCACAGGCCTTTACAGACAAGCATAGTCTCTTGAGTCTCCCAGCACCCTTCAGCAGAGTGTATTCTCCTTCACAGAGCCATCCACAAGTTCACTCATCTATCCAGTAGAAACAGAAAAAAAAAAAAAAAAAAGTAGTTTAGATGAAATTACTGAAGATTAAACAATCTGCAGATCCGTTCCTGATAGAGGCAGGAAGACAGAAGCACTTATTAAGTGCAGATATCTAAACCATTAGTTTGAAAGCAGAAGCTGTTATATTTGAGGACACACACATTTATGTAGTGGTGATCATAACTGGAAAATAGGAGAGGATTTTTTTTTTTTTTTATGCTAGGAAAGGGAACAAACACACGTGTGTGTTGCACGTGCTTGTTTTTAACAAGATGCAAGCCAAGGATTAAGCTGCAGCACAAAACCACAGTACTTGGATTGCTTCTTCCTTGATGCTCATCAAGCCGAGTTAACTGACAAAATCCGTAATCCCAGTGTCCAATCTTATAATTTCAGGGCTGACAAACAGTTGGATTTGATCAACACACTTCCTCGTTCCAGTGCATACTGGAGTGCAGCACAGAACCTGCTGAGACACCATCTCTGGACACTACATGCATGTAGTATCCAGACTACATGCATACAACACTGCAACACAGCCCAGTGTTTGACAGTGCTTGACCCTGTCTAGAAGCAGGATTTTTGTATTCATATATGAAGGCCCAACACAATACAGCTTTGTCAGCCACTACAGTCTACATGCTGTCTTTTGGAGTATCTTTTGCTGACATGGTTGACCAATGCTGAAAAAGCTGTAAGCCATAGGCAAGTGTAAATAAAGCATGAACTTAAGAAAGGAATCAGGGCATCAATGTGGACAGCTCAGAAAAGACTATTTTGTAACATAGTCAAACCCAGACCATAGATGTATTGCAAGTGAGATTCACAGTATTAGAGAAGAACATTAAAAGAATGCTTTCACATAAATCAGTAGCATGCCTCACCTGGTTTCAGTGACCGGAATTGATTGCCCCATCTTCATAATGCGATTACACTTTTCAGCAGCTTGCACAGTGGTTCGCACAGCTTGAAACGCTGCGGAAGGAGGTACAGCAGGGTCAGACATGCAGGGAATACAGCTTTTTGACGCCTGATTACTAGTTTCTTCTTTATCACTGTATGTGCAATTTAAAGACTACTGATTCCTCCCATTGCCCTCCCTTGTTTTCATGCTCTAAAATCAGCACTGCTGCTGCCAACAAACTGAGGGGTTTTATCTGCTAGAGGTATGAAGTTACTTGGTATTCTGTGGGTAGAAGAAGATAGGATGTGTTCTTCCTAGCCTGTGAATTATCAGACCAACTCTGAGCAAACAAATGCAGTTAGCAATATTTCTGGGGCTACATAGGCCAGTGACATGGAGGTCACCTGCAAATCCGAATAGAACTCGTGTACCCAAGCTGAGGAAAAGCTTAGGGTTTGTTTATAATATGCCTGTTTCTGCTCTTCTGGCATCTGTTATAGTCAGTTTTCCCAGCAGTGCAGTACAGTTCCTTACATTGGCAAATTGTGTATTAATAATGGGTTCAGCTCTCTAGGTCTAATACCCAGAGAGCTACAGATGATTTTGTAGCGATAGGGTCAGCTACAGAAATGCTTTCCTCAGCCCTTTGATTGAGAGATTTCAGCACGGAAACATCTGGCACCCATCTGGGTGAAGAGCAGTGCTACGTCTGTTCTCAGAGTCGTGGGTGTAACTGGCTTGATCATGCCCTCCTTGGACTCTTACCTGTGTCTTCTGCCCAATGCCCGGGAGCTCCATTTAACCGCTATCTATGCCCGAGCGAAGTGTTTTGTCCTCTGCATCCGTCATTTCCCGGGTAGCCTCTGGAAGCAGGCTTTAGGTTGTATTTTCGATTAACTGCTTGGGTGGATGTTGCGGCTGTCTTCAGTCTTCTCTCTCTCCCTGACTCCCGGACGGATTATGGATCTGGTTCATCACCTCGCCGTGCCCGGAGCGTCGGTAACGCCCGTTATTAGCATCGGTCCCAGTCCTCTTTCAGAGCCTGCGCCGCGGTGTGCGGGGCGCCGCCGTGTCCGGGACTCCGGGGGCTGCCTCTCGGTGCCGCAGCCCGCCATGGCCCTCTGCTGGAGGAGGCTCCTCGGGCCTTCCAGGTCCCGCCAGCGGCTCTAAAATCATGGAATTGTTTCAGTCGGAGAAGACCTTTAAGATCATGCAGTCCAACCATCAACCCAGCAGCACCCTGGCTACTAAACCATGTTAAGTGCCATGGCCACAAGTTTCTTGAACACCCCCAGGGATGGGGACTCCACCACCTCCCTGAGCAGCCTGTTCTAATCCCTGACCACTCTTGCAACAAATAAATTCTTCCTGTACCTTCAACTTGAACCTCCCCTGGTGCAATTTCTCATTCTATCACCTGATACTAGGGAGAAGAGGCCAGCCTCCACCTCACTCCAACCTCTTCTCAGGGAATTGTAGAGAGCAATGAGGCCTCCCCTCAGCCTCTCTTGCTCACACTAAACAAACCCAGTTCCCTCAGCTCCTCCTCACCACACCTCTTCTCCAGACCTTTCACCAGCTTTGTTGCCTTTCTCTGGACCCTCTGCAGCACCTCAATCTCTCTCTTATGCTGTGGTGACCAAAACTGAACCCAGTACTCAAGGTGCAGCCTCACCACTGCAGAGTACAGGGGCACAATCACTGTCCTGGTCCTGCTGGCCACACCACTGCTGATCCAGGCCATGCCGTCAGCGTTCTTGGCCACTTGAGCACACTGCTGGCTCATCTTCAGCTACTGTCAACCAGCACCCCCAAGCGCTGGGTGGTTTCCAGCCACTCTGCCCCAAGCCTGAGGCATTCATGGGGTTGTTGTGACCCAAGACTTGGCCTTGTTGAATCTCATGCAACCCACCTCAGGCCCACTGATCCAGCCTGGCCAGATCTCTCTGCAGACCCTTCCTACCTTTGAGCAGATCTGCACTTCTACCCAATTTGGCTTTCACTGGTTCACTCTAATGTACTAAATGGCTCCTATGTTTTCCTTCAGCTTGGTAATTAAGTGACTGCCACTAGATGCATAGGGAAACATCCACGGTTCTTAAATCACTATTGCGATTTGCTCAGCATTGGCAGAGGGGCAGTTTTTCTCTCTGAATACTCATGAAACTATCTTCCCTAAGATTACATGTTCTTTCCTCCAGGAAAACCGTTCTTCCTTGTATCCGTATTTTCCTGCAATACTGTGTATTCAAAAAGTCTGGCCAGCCATGACCCAGACATTCCCTGGAGCTGCAATAGGGACTGGAGGAGGTGTGACTGCCTTTACACGCTGGTAAGAAATGCGAAAGAGTAGAGCTACTTATCCCTTGCTTGATGCTGCATGCTTGATTCTGATGCAATTCAGTGAACTAGACGGGCCTTTCCGCACCATCCTCCCGAATACTCCCTCAATAGCCCGTCGGCAATTCAAAGTGTGTCATCCCTCCCAGCTAGTGATCCCGGTACTGCCTGACACCGAGCGACTCCTGTGAGGAAACGCACCTCCGGTCGATGTGTACGCGGGTGGGCAGGGCTGTGCTCTCCACACACACACACTTGCAAGAACGTTTACTGCGAGGGGTAGAAGCAGTTCAGTCGCAGGCGGCAAAGCGAAGCCTTGCATGAAACCTGCCTGTCAGAACGGCTGGCCTCACGCTCAAGTGGCGCAGGGAAGGCGCCTTTTCCCCAGAAAAGGCAGATTTTAGGAGCGGACATCTGTACTGAAATCGCATGTATGACGCACTGGGGTTCTCGGCTATCAGGAGGGCTCCGTGCTCTCCAGAGGCTACCGGCAGCGGAGAGACCGAGCACCCGGCAGCCCCTCCTGACGCCACCACCTCGTCGCTCCATCGGCACTCTCGCGTCGTGGCACGAACCCAGATGTGAGCACGAAGCGGGGCCGGGGAGGCCACGGCGCGGAGCCGCGTCGCCTTCCGGCCCGAGCCGGCTCGCGCCCTCGACCCCTTCTGCCTCCCGGCAGCCGGGAAACAGCATCACCCCTAAAACTGCGCATGCTCATCCTCGTTGAAGACGCGAGGGCTGATGGGGCCGAGCATGGAGACTCACACGTGAGTAGCAGACGAAACCACCAATGAACGAGCGGGCCGCGCGGAAGTCCCGCCCGCGGCGGAGGGGGGGAGTATTGTTGTGGCGAACGTCACGGGTAGAGGATGCGGGTGCTCCATTGGCTCGGGCTCGGCGGTCGTGCGCTCGGATCTTAAAGGGCGACAGGAGTGCAGGCCGTGCCGGGCCCATGGCCAGCACCAGCAGCCACCTGGTGAGTCCGGGGCGTGGGACCAGCGCCTTGGTGGCCTGAGACTGCTGGCGGCTGTAGCCCGCCGTGTGCGAGGGGAAGGAGTAGGCCTGGGCACTGGGACCGGCCCATGACGGGGCGGCTCACCCCTGCCCTACGCACTGCCGGGCGGCGGGGTCGTGGTGGGGTTTTGCGAAGGGCTCTGCCGCCCGCTCGGACAGTGAGGACGGGCGGCCGGGCGCCGCCTTCCGTGGGGGCGGTTTCAGCGCTGCTGCTCCCGGGTTGCCGCGGGCCTCGCGGGAGGGCCCCGGTTCCGCCCCAGGTGCCAGCGCGGCCTTGAGGCGCGAGGCGAGCGCAATGACGGGCACTTCGAGCTCGGCCCCGTCGGCGGGAGGAAGCGAGGCTGGTGCTGAGGGTGAAGCAGCTGCCCCGTGGCATCTCGCTGAGCTTCACTCTCGGTTCCGGGTACGGGGCGTTGGCGTGGCTGTGCCAAGCCGTCTCCCACCGGGAGAACCAGCGTTGTGGCCGTGGGGGAACTGCCTCTTGCTCTGTAGTTCGTTTTGTAGTGGAAACAAACGCGTGACGAAGATCGTCAGGGTCGTACGAAGACGCCGTTTCAAACAGTTGTTTACGTTAGTCTCAGCGTAAAACTCTTAACGTTTTGTCAGCGTTGACCGATGGAAGATGGAGTTGTAGCTGATGCACAGAAGTGTCAACAGTAAATCTTAGTTTCAGTTGCAGATTATGCAGTTTCATTAGTGTAGAAACTCGCTTTTGAAGAGAATGCTTTTTATAAAAATAACTGCTGTTTCGTTGGTGTTGCTGTTACTAACGGGCAGTGATCCGTTCCTTCTGCTTGTGTGCATGCTGCTGTTTTTGCCTCTCGTGTTCCTTCTGTCGCTTGCAAGCTGACAAAGTCTGCTCTGCATGACTTAAAACTTTTTTTGGTGAATTGGAATTGATTCGGAGTGGGGAGGGTGTCTTCTGTGCGGAGACTGGCATAACCGTGTGTGTTCTTGAAGTACTGTTTCAGTGTATGCTCCTCTTCACGGTCTATGCTTTTTTCATTGGGCTGTTACACGTAATCCTGTCTGTTTACTGAAGATGAGAGAATGGCTATATGGAATAGCCCCAGAGGGGAGGATGTGAAATACTGCATTGAGGATGGTGAAATAAAGCAGAGTTTGATTATTGAACGAATTAGTTTGGGTTTCCTTGCCACTTGGTGGAGTTCTGTATAGCTACTTCTCAGCAAAAGAGATGGCTTCTGTTTACTTGTACTCCTTTTGTGCTTCTGTCCTTCCTTGTTGCCTCTCTGGTCTTCCTAAAATACTTCACATTTTTTCCTTTTCTATACATAGTTTAGGTACCTGCTTGTAAAAGAAACATACAGGAAGAGAATGGACGAAGAACAAAGTTGACAATCGTCTTTGTTAAAGCTAAAATACTTTTCCAGGGTATCTTAGTTTTAATTCCTTCTTTTCTGTCATGTTTATTATTTCTTTGGTCAGACGAGTGTATTGATTTGGAGTAAAAGATAGAGGTGCCTTTTTGTAATTCAGATGAAGTCAAAGATGGGAAATGCAGTATTTCTGAGACTGAGTGTGATGGAAGTAATGAGTCCTGTAATTATTTTACTATAAACACCAAAAAAAAAAAAAAAAATTGGGAATTAGAGAACAGCTGTGAAAGGAATATTTTAGTAGTCCTCTGCCAAAACAGTTAATTTTCGTATTGGCATGTGGGGGGACAGTCCTTGAAACATTCTACTAGCATCTGAAGACATGGTAGCAAGGAGAGAAGGAAATGACTAAGGTTCTGCCTTAGTTGGTGATGTCAGTGTGGTCTTAGTTATTTGCTGGTAATGCCTTTGTTATAAGCATGTTTAGTTTCATATTAAGAAGTGCAGGTTCTCTCTAAAGCTTCTGAAATAATAGTTATTTACATCTTAGTTTTCAGCACCATCTTTACTGGAAGGTGCAGCTGCTTCTAGCAATTATTAGGTTCTATGGAACCAGTATAAACTATACTTTCTAAAGAATAGTGTGTGTTATCCCTCTATGCTAGGAATTTATCTAGGCTATGGTAAGAGTTCTTTTTGTAGTCATTTGTAGGTATAAAACGAGCAGGCTCGAGAGGTTTTTCTTACATACTTACCTACTTAATATTCTCTTTTTCTGTGTTTTCAGCATAAGGCTATGTCTGGTCATTATCACTTGTGCATAGGCTCTTAACTGGGGTAAGTTTTGTGTAGGTCTCTTACCAAATCAGGCTGCAGGTGCAGAGTTGAGAAGGTACTCAAAGGAGAAAAAAAAAAAAAAAAATTTTGGATAAAAGTTAAAGGGGGCCATT
>VWYK01071375.1:0-10618 GCA_013399775.1 Semnornis frantzii | reverse complement strand
GGGAGAATCCCCTCCCTTGACCTTGCTTAAATACTTTTCTTGCCCACATTCAGAAAATATTCATGTAAAACTGAACTCTTATAAACTGCAATTTTGTCCTTCTAATGCACAATGGCTTTGTGCATTCAACAGACACAGCTCTTGTAGGAAGGCTGTTTGCCTCCCCAGTGTAACTACAGGCTTAGTTGCAGCATGATACGGCATGTTCAAGTCACCTCCAATCCTGTAAGCTTAGCTCTAAGTAGCTCAGAATAGAACAGTGAAAGACCTCAGCAGAAGTATCCAAGCTCCTGTCACTGATTCACACAGAGTGTGGCACAGTACCTATGCACAGGTCATTTACTTGGAAATCAGATGTATGACTGGAACACAGACAGGCATATTAAACCCAGCTTTCATGTAGGGAATGTATACACCAGCAGCACTACAAGTGGAGACACAGGCTGCAGCTAGAGCAGCTGTCTTCAGGAGCTGCTGTGGCTATGGGCTTCACTTGTGCTGGTGGCTCAGCCCAGCTCTATCAAAGCCGACACACATATGCCGGTCCCTGCTGTGATCACACGAGCAGGGCGATGGAGCCATTATTGCTTCACCTGCTGTTTGAAGACTGCTTTACAGAGTGTGCAGAGCAGGCAGACTGTTGCTAGCAGGCTCTTAGTTCTTTGTTATCTAACATTGTAATAAAAATAATTTTAGCTGTAAAACACAAGTTTTCTGCACCTCAATAAAAACAGCGCAGCTTGCGAGGAAGGCAGGATAATTCCTCACCATATGGCCCCACAACTGGAAGAAGCACATCCCAATGAAAGCAAACAGTTAAATGGTCCACAGAGAATTTTAAGCACTTCAAAAGATATAACATTGGCATCTACATCAGAAATTCACTGTGTGCCACTCAGTCCTAAGCTTATCCCAGCAAGATAGTCCCAGAAGGTAGTCAATATGTATCTTTTGGTTGAAATGACACATGAATTTTACACAACATGAATTCTAACAATTTCACACCATTTCCCAGTAGTTTTATCAGCTTTGTTCATGCTGCTCTATACGTGTGCTTTTTACTATTAATACAACTCTTGTCCTTATGTGGGATTTAGTTTGCAACGTTTCCTTACAAGCCAAGTTAAAAAAACCATAAAACCAAAAAACACATTAGAAAAAAAACCAAAACCTCCACATTCTACTCTCATTTAATAATTTATATTAAAGAAACTTCAAACATAACTCATCTCACCCAGTACCAAGGCTACTCGTAGTCTCTTACTGGTAAAAGAAGGTCAAATCAGGGGAATGTTTCAAAGAATAAAGGAGACTGTGATTAATTACAAAAACCCAAACATTAATTATATGCAAAACAGATGACAAATAAGATTCTCAGAGCTGAAGACGTATCTAATATAAAATAACACATCTAAGGTATGGAAAAACCTAACATACCATCCTGTTTTGCCCATATGATCATCTAATAAATAAAGCCAGCTTGATAAATATTAATATTCAGTTTCCTTTCACCTACTAAAATTCCCAAACCCCACAAGAGAGCAATATTATGTAAAGTGCATTTGCTCCATAAAATGATAATATTCCCTTAGACACCTGGAAATTGTATTGTGTAATGCTTTTTTGAATGAAAAGGTGTGCTTAAAGTAGAGTAACTACTGATTAATTTCTGATTTTTATATGGAACATATTAATAAATCTTTCGAAACCCTGAGACTTGTCTGATTTCAAGTTAAAACCAAGCCAACAGTTTTAATAATGATTAGATATTCCTATGTTATGGGTAAGAAAAGTGTCGTGGTAGGCCTAGGCAGGCCAAATTGGGTTTATACCTTTCTTGGCTTGCCCAGGCATATTTTTCTGCTCTCCCTCCTGCTGTTCTGGGGAGAGCAACGGCAGGAAAACGGACAAAGGGCCTGGTGCCACTGAGTCTGGGGTCTGTGGCCTGCCCAGACCCTGCTGTAAACAAGGTGCACAGGGTTGCCTTGTGCAAGGCTGTGTTCTGCCCAAAGAAGGGTAAAGCAAGCCTATGGCTTCACCTAATATGGGTAAATCTTGGCTAACCGCCATTTCATTAGCTATCCTCTGTCCAAAGGTCNCAGAAGCCCAGGGGAGACTCTAAAGCTGCTGACGGCTACCGACAGCAACCCTGCCTTGGGAACTGTTAGATAATAATTCTGCTGGTAAATGCCAAAGCCTCTTGTAATTATTAATTGCCTTCTGCCCTAAGCAGAAAGTTGCTCCTTTATGTCCTATGCTTATCTAGAGAGCAAGCTGTATACTGACCGCAAAGCCTTCTCTTCCAGTTTATATCGAGTTTAATTAATGTATATATTTAATAACTATTTCCAGATCCTGTTATAACCTGTACATAGTTTCCATAATGTTGCAAAGAGCCTGTTAATATTATTACTAAATGGTGATTGGGGTGATGTGAGTGCTGAATATTTAATATTAATAAACTGTTAATATTTTTATATATCGTCTCGCATTAATTTTCCCCTCCCGTTACAAAAAGGATCTGTAGTAATTCTCTCACTTTCACCTACCAAACTCCTTGTTAAAAGGTTAATTTTCTATCTGCTTCCCTTTTAAAGCAACAAAACTGAAACCAAACAAATAAAACAAGCAAAATAAAAACCTGTCTAAAAAGGAACTCAGAATGATAGGTTTTCAGTGAAGCCACAGCAATTTGTCTTACATCACTGGATCCTTGTTTTTCACATGACTCTAGTCCTCACTCACGGCTGTTGAAAGGGAGCAGCAAAAAGCTGCTAATACTATTTTTCAAAGTAAAGATCTGTGTAAATGCCAATTGTTGACCCTTCTGGCCTCCTACCCACCAACATGTTTTTCCTCACAGCCATTATTTGATTTCTTGATGTCAACATGAGCCTCTCTGACAAGCCTACAAGTCAGCTTGCAGATTTAAGCCACGTAAAGCTATCGTGCTCTTCAAGAGAGACTGCGGTATACACAGATGGTTTTAAACTCTACAGCCAGGTAAACGATCCAGCACTTAACAGTTTTATTTTTCTTGTTTAATAAAAATGATCCCCGACCAGTGTAGCATGAATAACCTTCCTAAGGATACCCTACAAACCTACTGTAATGAAGTATGCATCCTACTGCAATGATTACAATGTCATCTATGCAATTTCTGTGTGAGCAGACTAAATTGTAAGTTATTACAGTGTATTGTTGCAACTTCCTATTTTTGTAAACTAGGAAAACTCATTTGCTCATGGTGCAGACACTGTAAAAGGCTGCAGTGCAGAGGTCAGTCAGGATAAAACTGGGCTGCAACTGCACGGTTAGCGTTTCAGCGTTTCACCATGGCTATCTTTGTGTGCAGTTTAGTTCTCCATAAGGCAAGAAGATACCTTCCCATCGATCAGTCAAACTAAATTCTGGCTGATTTATATTGTAAAGGTATGCTTTATGTGTAATGTTATATATTCCCTATAAAAAGCCATCTCAAACAAAAAAATCTCCAGTGCTTCCTTCAAAATCTTTTAAACTGGTGTGCTCTAAAGCACCAGAATAGTTTTCTTCTTTCCTTCTTTCAAAAATTCTTGATTGGCACCCATTGTAACGTTGTCATTATTGTCTCCAGAAGGGAACTGAGAAGCCAAACTTTGCAGAAGTGCAGCCAGAATTCTAAGAGAGCAGAGAATGGAGCCAACTGCTCTCAGCAGAGGCTAATATATATTCACAGGGATTTGTCCTCCTCTTGCTTCATTCTGCCTTCATCCTCTAACATGCCAGCCATGTTCACAAAATGTCCAAGAAGTACATGGTTCCCTGCTGTGCAACCTTTTAAAGGTTCAGTGCTTAATAGTAGTGGATTGTTTTCACTGTTTACCTTCACAGTATTCCGTGATGTGCAAACCTTTGTGCAAGTGGGAAGAAGCACTTGGTGGTGCAATATCTAACTCCATGTACAGACTGATGAAAATCAGTCACCAAAAATGATCAAACTAGGGAAAATTATGTTCACTGTTGTTTAGAATAAACATATCCCTGCTCCAGTTGTTTGATTATTAACACCTACGAACAGGCCTGCAGGACTTGCTCTCCATGTGCATATAACTCAAAGTTTAGGCTCATACACATTTGGACATCTGGACCTGGGTAGATGGACAGCAGCATTAGGCAGTTCTATCATTCTAGTACACATTACATGTATCTAAACTGTATGATTATGAAATGCATCATTTTATGTCTCCCAAAGAACATGTACCTTATTTAATATTTGGCAACTTCTATTTCTCCAATGAAACTTCCAGGACCTTATTTCTGAAGACTGCACTTTCCATAATAAGGCCATAACTACATTCACAGTTCACTGTCAATACATTAAACATATGAAACTTCATCTGGCAAGACTGTATTTGAGAATAGAATCATAGAATGGTAAGGTTGGAAGAGACCTCAAAGATCATCCAGTTCCAACACACTGTCATAGGCAGGGACACCTCCCATTAGAACAGGTCACTCAAGGCCTCCTCCAAACTGGCCTTGAAAACCTCCAGGGAGGGAGCAGCCACAACCTCCCTGGGCAACCTGTGCCACTGTCTCACCACCCTCACTGCAAACAACTTCTTCCTAACATCCACTTTCAATCTCCCCTCTGCCAGTTTAAACTCATTGCCCCTTGTCCTGTCATTCCCAGACCTTGTCAATAGTCCCTCCACAGCCTTCCTGTAGCCCCTTTCAGATACTGGAAGGCTACTCTAAAGTCTTCTCGAAGCCTTCTCTTCTCCAGGTTGCAGAGCCCCAACTCTCTCAGCCTGTCCTTACAGCAGAGCTGCTGCAGCCCTCTGAGCATCTTGGTGGTGGCCTGCTCTGGACCTGCTTCAACACTTTCATGTCCTTCCTGTGCTGGAGACTCCAGAACTGCACACAGTACTCCAGGTGGGGTCTGATTAGAGCAGAGTAAAGGGGGAGAACCACCTCCCTTGCCCTGTTGATCACATGATAATGATCACATCATTATTTTTTTTCATTTCTAGTATTTTCATGATTGGAAAGTGATCCACATATTCTCTCAAAGCTCTTATTGCACGTTGAGCACAAAGCAAGCATTAAAATTGTATGTCTAAAATAACTGGGATACAGTACTCAGATGCAGAATACCTATTATTCCATACTGTTCTAGGCCAATTGCTTTCTGAAGGGCTCCAACATGAAAGAACCAAAATGACATAATGGCCTTCACTTTATAGTGCTTTAAACAATTGAGCTGGACAATTTCTAGGTTGTGTTTTTCAGCAAACAGTCACACAAAATCATGACATTCTTGTTAAGTGTTTACTTATTGGAAAATGTCAATATATTTAAGCTATTTTAACACCTAAAATACAGCAATTGTTTGGTTTAAATTTGCTCTCACTGTCATTAAAGAGGACAAACAGTACTGAATTGACCAAAGGTCAGTTGTAATTGGCTTCTCCTAGATGATGCCCAGAGATTATCACTAGCTTGTGGAATAACTATAGCTCTATTAAATGTGAACATCTAACCAATGTGTAAGTTAAGCTTCACTTTGCAGGGGTTTTCCCTAAGTCTTTCAGTAGCTCTATGGGAATCATCTGGTGAGAGACCATGTTATTAACACTCAGGCAAGCAGCTTGATCAAAACTGATCAATAAAGCTTGAGGAAAAAAAAACCAAAACCCAAGCGTGTAAAGATACAGAAACTGTGGGACAGAATTCTGGTTAGATTTCTTCACAAGGAAGCAGTTCAGCTGTTTCCTCAAGCTAAACCACAATGTCTGGCTGAATAAGTACCACATATCAAGAAAGAAAGGTTAAATCCAGAAAGTACATGTGAATACAATTGCCTAAATAAGAACATCAAGTCTAGCTAGTTCATGAGAGAATTGATTTTTACTTTCCATTTACTATGAAGAGTGAAAAATTAACCAAGAAGAAATAGTGTGAAACAAAACAAAACAAAACAAAAAAGCAGTAGGGTAGTGTGAATTAATTTCAGGCAGCTTTAAGACTGACCCCTAGACTCACAGAATCATCCAGGCTGGAAAGGACCTCTGAGATCATGAAGTCCAACCATTTCACCCACTCTTAACCAAAATGTTTCTTGTTAATGGGAGTAAGTAGGAATCTTATGGCATAGTGGGAATCTTCCTAAACTATTTCAGAAAGCATAACCCTCTCCTCAGCCAGTACAGCCTCTTGAAGAGGAGAAAGCAAGCAAATGTAACTTTTGAGAAGTGTGCACTGACTGAAAAGCGTGTGCTGGTGGAATGATCAATTTGGTGGAATGATGAAGGGACAGGTAAAATATTCCTTGGGCATCTGGGAGAACTCTAATTGCTGCCCCTTGTGGGAGACCTCAACTTCCTTGATGCCTGCTGGAAATTTACCACAGCAGAGAGAGAACGGTCTCAGAGGTTCCTAGAGTGTGTGGAGAAGAACTTCCTGACTCAGCTGGTGACAGAGCCAACCAAGGAAGGCACTCTGCTGGACCTGTTGTTTGTGAAGAGAGAAGGACCCACAGGTGATGTAATGAAGACAGGGGTTGTCATGGGCACAGTGACCATGAAATGAGAGAGTTCTGTGTTGTTGAAGAAGAGGGTCAGCAGAACTGACAATTTTGACTTCCAGCAGGCAGACTTAAACTTGTTTCAAAGGCTGATGGACGGAGTCCCTCGGGAGGCAATCCTGAAGGGCTAAGGAGTTCAGGAATGGCAACAAAAAGGTTTATGACTGAGAATGTATTAAAAGAAACTGTGCATGCAAATTTTGATGCAATGCTACCTACAAGTAACAAAGAATATGGAAGCCAAAAAGGATTGCAAATATTGTACGGATTCACTTAATATCCAAAAAGTAAAAGGAGAGAATTTTCATTATCTGCCAGCCCAGCTGCAATTGCTCAATGATCACAAACAAAAGACATGATTAAACAATCAATTAATAGCCATCTGCAGGATAATAAAGTGATGGAAAGAGCCAACATAGATTTGTCAAGAGCAACCTGTTCCAAACCAATTAAAATTCCTTCTTTACAGGTAACTGATTTAATTGCTAAAGTAGAAGCAGTAGATGCAATATGGCCTTACTTGAGCACTGTTAGATGTGGAATTGCTGCAGGCGAGCTGGGGAAGTACTACCTGGATGAAAAAAACAACTTGAGGTAAGTACTTAATTTATTTAAAAGGTATGTTAAAGGAGTAATTATCAGTATCATGAAAATGGATTGCAAAAAGACATCAAGATGGAAATTCACAGGGGTCCGCCCAGGCAATATCTGAGTTATCCTTCAGTGAAGAGGGTCAGGGGAAAAAGCACAAATGCAAAAAGATCTAAGGACAGAATGACTCTGAATCTAGGATGAAATTAGGTAAAAACATTTAAAACATTGCACGTGGGAATAAGCCATGAAATTCACCAAGACAAAAGGAGTAAAGGGCCAGAGAGCAAAACCAAAGAGGAGAATACCTACCCTCGGGACACTGGGAAGACTGAGAAATACAGAAAGACAATTATTCTTGACAGTGATTGTGTGAGCCAGATTCTGATAGCCCAAAATAGATGCTGTCAAATTGCAGACTCTACATGAGAAAAACAATAAAGACAATAGATTTTAGAACATGACATAAAGAAGAGCTGAGAGGACTTGATGTATTTGATTTACAAAAGAAAACATTAAAGGGAGATTCAGGAGAGACTGACAATGCAAAAATCCGCACAGAAACAGACGTGCCACGCAGGGCAGGAAAAAACAAACAACAGGCATTGTAATTTGGTTCAAAGATTTACTTTAGATATTAGGGAAAGTTTTATAACTAAAAGAGATACTAAGACTTCAGAGGGTTCTAGAAAGGCTGCAGAAACCCTTTTGATTTGTTGTTGCTACAAACGCATTAGACAAACAGCTATTGTGGTGCAAAGGGATGCGTAAGATGATGTTTTGCAGACATCCTAGCTGTAAATTCCTACAGTTAATGGATTACCTTGTTAGAGCTGAACAACCCTGACCAACAAAAATCTAAGGAAACTTAGCAAAATTTTTCAGATTGCTTAAGGAATGTGAATCCTAACAATTCTTAGTGAAAGTTGTTGTAATGCATACATTAAAACGGCAAGCTGTAAATGTGATTGAAACTCTAATAGAGATGGTAAATGTTAACATGTATATTTGTATTGATTTCACTGTATCTACAGAAGATTTTTCTTCCCCCCTTCTCTCTCCTCACCAATAACAATTTGCTACTACCTACCAGGTTATGTAGCAGCAAGAACAGCTGAGCTTGTATCCTTCTTTGGGGTTCAAGCCTTGCATCCAAAGATTAATTTCAATTGAGAAAAATGTGAGAACTTAGTACTTTTGGCAAAACACTTCTAAAAACAGCTCCTTTAGATGGAAAAGATGAGCCCCTTTGACATTCAGGACAAGAACTTAATGAACTGTAAACCATCACATATGGTGACAGCATCCCTGCTGTAGGAAGAGAAGGACAGAAAAATGAAGGGAAGAAAATCACCTACTTTCAGCCACTTTATCAAATGACTCTAATTAAAAAGCTGAATACAATCAATGTGCCAGGCTCAGAAATAAAAAACTTCACCATACGAGTACTATTGATTGCTTACATCTGTTTTGATCAACAAAGAGCGATATCTAGTGATGGTTTTGTACAAACAACTTACTACCCAATCCAAATCCTGTCTTTTCCTAAATACTAATGAGTTGGATTAGGCACGGCCTCAGGAGTGAGATTTTTCAGCCCTACAGAGAGGATGCTTAGAACATATCTCATAGAGTAAACCCATCTGTTTCCCTAACACAGCTCCAGTGGCTGATTTATTAGTGGTTGCCAAGAAATCACATTGCTCGTTTATTTTCAGCGTTTGGGTTTGTGTTTTGGTTTTATTTTTCTGTTTGTGGTTTGTTTGTTTTTGTTTTTTTTTTACCTGTTGTGTTTTAGTCTGGATATTTAATTAATATTTTTTTGTTATGAAAAGAGTTAGTGCTTTTGTAAATATGAACAAACCACCAAGCACTCAACTCCAAGTTCAAGTAGTATGAAAGGCAGAATAGTGGTGTGATGGTTTGGGAGTTCCTTGCTCCCCCACACTTGTACAATGACCCAGACTAGAACTCAGCCAGCTGGAAGTTAAGGACTGAAGCTCTATTTACAGCTCAGCACAATGTACAAGCAGAGATATACACAACAGACAGGAATAGTTACAGAAATATACAAGGTAAAGGTAATACAGAAACACAACTCCTCTCCCAGAAATCAGAGACCCCAGGAGGGGCTCTCAACCACCCTTCCACCTTCTCCCCACCCCTACACCTTACCCCAAGGTTTGCCTTATGTGCAAGGAGAATTTTGAGGATTGGCCAGGGGGGATTAGAAGAAAAGTGGTTAGTGAGGTTACTCAGCAGAGAGGAGAAGCCAGAAGCTGCTAGACCGAGATGGTGTCCCCAGACTGACTTATCTTTTGTTTTGAGTTCTTATTCCTAAACATCTCAGCAAGCCTATGAGTGAAGTAGACATCACCACTGTTTTCCTTCACAGTCTATAATTTTCTCTATTAAAATATTCCAATTAGCTCAAACCAGCACAAGTGGTATGTAATAGAAATAACCTAAAGATAGGTGTAACGGAGATCTGCCCATCTATGTCAAACCAGAACTTAGGGATTTTGGTTTTTCCTTTTGCAGTCTATCAGTAGGAATTTCAAGACTTTAGAAAAATGTTTTCAAACGCAGAAGCCATTAAACTTGGATTTTGCAATCCAAAACTCCTCCAGTTTTGGTGCTGCTGGGATACCCTATTGATAAAGTTGAATGCATTCACACAAATCCGGAGAACAAGCGACAGACCAGCAGGCACATAACAAATAAGTAACATAATGAACATCCTATGTGGTAGCCCCATTTATTGATAATTATCTTTAACATATCTGAGTAAGCTTATGTTCCTGAAGGTGTAAGGGAAGCCCTAGAGGAATAAGAGCAAGAATTAACACTCTAGTGCACATGTTAATTAGGATTTAATTAGGGAATTAAAAAAAAATGCAGAGTGCATGTTTTCTGCAAGTGCATAATTACCAATGTACTGCTTGTAGTGTTTTTTCCCTCTGCATTTTTTCCATTGTAAATATGATAATTGTCATCTTAGGTAAAATTCCAGAAATTCAAATTTCTTTTCAGTTTTCAGGCAGAATTTTTTTCTTTTCCCTCTGGCACATTTTCATCCATGATCACTCTTTATCATTCCATTGTTACTCCTAACACTTTTCTCAATCGCTAATTCAACATGAGAGACATTCAGTTGCTTTTCTTTACACTTTTACAATGCAGACAAGATGTTCCCTACAAATTAGAATCACAGAATTCTTTGGGTTGGAAGGGACCTTAAGGATCATCTAGTTCCAACTGCTTTGCCACAGGCAGGGACAACTCCACTATAAATCACACCGCAACATTTTCTTTCAGCCTCTGCTGTGAATCTGACTAGCGACTATGAGCTATGGGTCAGATGGCAGAGATCAGCCTCTGAGATGAGCGTCCGCAGCCGAACCGTCCCCCCGCGGCAGCTGGGCACAGCGGCAACGCTCAGAGGTGAGGTCTTGGTTG
>VWYK01071368.1:23556-94434 GCA_013399775.1 Semnornis frantzii | reverse complement strand
AAAATAGCCTGCTGGGGGAATGATTTGGCCACCCACACTTGGCAGGGATTCAGCAAAGAACGCAGCAATCTGAAACACAGGGAGCATGTCACATTTGAACACAGTATGGAAAGTTGTGGAGAGGGTGTCAGCCATTAGCAAACTCATTGTTGGGAGATGGTTCTTGCATTATTATGTGATCTTTTCTATCTGACAAGCCCATTCCTTGGAGCTCAGTAGACCTAGAAGGCTGGTGACAACCATGCTCATTGCTAAGGCTGGACAAACGGTTAAGGGAATGACCTCTTACCTTCCTGTCTCTCTTATGTGCTTGCTCAATAATGTTTTTCACTTCATCAGCATAGGCTGTTGCTGAATCTTCATAGTCTTCTCTATACAGTCCTCTGTATGTGTCTGGAACAGGAGCCTATGCAAAGGAACAGGATGTTACATTCAGTATGTCAGAAATAAGACTTCATTAAATTGACTAGTAGTTGATAGAGGCTGAAGTACATACCACGTGGACCCATTCCTTTTGTCCTCCTAGATTTCTGAATTTATATGGGCTTATGTCAATCAAGGATGTCAGATGTCCATGGTAAGCACTTAAAAAACAATCAGCAGAACTAAACAGTGATTTGCTCAGTATCAAGAGTTCTTTAGGATTAGCATTACTGGTAAAGAGTAGCTGGGCTCTGTCTCTGGGTGGGAATACAGCCACTTAAGCTCTGCAGTTTCTATTCATAATCTTAGTGCTATTTGGATGCAGAGAGACAGTTTTGTTACTGGTTTGTCTGGACCAGTGTCTGGATCCACAGCAGTAAGTCATGACTACTTTTCAAAGACTGTAGAACTGGAAGGGACATGACTGGCTTACTTCTGAATATCTTCCAATGAAGGAGTTTCCAGTCTCTAGGCATCCTGCTCTAGTATTTCACCACCTTCACGATGAAAGTTTTTCCATGTGTCTCACCAGAACTCCACCTTAGAGCTGTTGTCTTTTGTCCTGTCTTCATACGTCTTCAGGAGTGGCTCTATCTTTTCTACTCCTTTCCATTAGACAGTTGCAGCTGCAGTCAGATCTCCCTCTAGCCATCTTTCACAGCTGAACAAATCCAATTTTCTTAACCTCTCAAGCCTATGGCTCTCTGCCCATTGGGGCCACTGCTGGCCTCCTTCCAATATGCCAACATCTGTCATGCACTGGAGAGCACAACCTGGACATAGTTCCTCTAAGCTGGTCTTGAGCATAGTGAACAGAGGGAAAAACAATCCCTTCCCTCAACTTCCTGGTTACAGTCTTCCTACTACAACAGGTTTTCAGAAATGCTCTGACCATGGACCAAACCTGAGCCTCATGCCTTGCAGTAGAGAGAATTTGCTGTGTACTTACTGGTCTAAAACAACAACATCCTCATGTTTTGTGTACTGCCGTGCCAACCTTAGGGCGAGGTCGTTAGCTTCAGACCTACAAGTGAAACGTTTGATAGAAGCTAAATTAAAGAGGTCTTGAATTTTGAAATTTCAAACCTCCTGTGCTGTTTGTGTCTGCAAAGAGCAGACAGAACTCGAGGCAAGTTACAGATGCCTTCACAATAAGCACTCAGTCAGCACTGTTAGCCAGAACAGAATCCATCTTAAAAAGCTGGAGTAAGAAGCTGCTTTGGAAACAGCTCTCTCTCAGCTGTAGTTTGAGAATATACTCCTTCCCCTCCCTGACATCTAAATAGTTACATTTAATTCAATTCCCAGTTCAGAAGACATCACAAACTAGTACAGTAAATATTTATGTTACTGTTCTGTAGTCCAAAGCATTATAAATAGAATACACTCCTTCAATAATGCATCAGTTTAACCTCCTGATAAGAGAGTTTGCTAAATGTGAACTTTAGAGTCACTGAGTTTGTATAAAGGACTACAACTCAAAACCAAAACCCCAAACCATGTTTTTTTTTCCACTATCTAGTCACCCACACCACACACACTTGTCTGTGTGTACCTAGTGAAAACCCAGAATCGATTCTGATGTTCCTGACTTACCCAGAATTTAAAAAGTAGAAGACACATAACTTCTCTGGTAGTGTTTTGGAAAGTCTCTCTGCATAGTCGACCAGGTTGTCGTGAAGATAACGAGAGTTTGTATTTAACACCTGGTTTTGTTCATGGGCTGCTTTTACTATGTCTGGGTGACAGTGTCCAACTGCAAGAGAGCAAGGAGAGTGGTTTAAGAGTTCTTCCATGCTACTTATGGTGCTCATTAACATGCTAACTTAACACATGCATTTCTCTAGCAGTACAGAATGGGGCATTAATAACGTTTTCAGCAGGAGATGATGTCAGTACACCTTGTGAGTTTTGTCTAAACAATTCACTTTTTCCCCCTCAGCAAGTTTCAAATTGCCTGCCACCATGCTTTAAGGTTTGTAGTGATGTGGTTTGAACACTCAGCCCAGGACATAGGTAATATTAGAAATTGCTGTGTTAAAACAATTAGTGTCTGATTTGCTATTTGGATCCAGGCATTTACATAATTTAAAGGTTTAGGAACATGCAGTAAGCTTTACCACCAAAAGAATTCTCAGCCCTGCTCTAGGGCACTGGTGGCAGCACAGCCCAGTTAGAGAGCTTCTAAATACTGGAAGAAAGCAGCAGCTGCTTCATAATGCACAGCTAAGGCAGCACAGAGAGCAGTGGTCCTGTTGCTCTGTGCCTAGCAGTAACTTCCACAGACACCACAAACCATTGAGGTATTTGTTAATTGCACAGTTAGATGCTTTACTTGAGCTTCCATGGAAAAAAAAACCCCACACAAATGTTACACAAGTATGTTTTTCCTAGGAAGACAGAACAGGAAGCATGTCTGGAAAGCACATCTGCAGGCGCAGAAATTCAGTGCAATCTCTAATTTCCCAAACTAAGCTCAAGGAAGCTTTCTTCCACTTTCCCAGTTAAACAACCTTCCCCCCAGCACCGTGGCAAACTGTTCTGCTGGGGAAAACATGGTATGGAGTAACGTGACTTGTAACTTACCATGAGCAACGTTGTTTATGCAGTCCAGATACTGCCTTCCCTTCTCATCATACACATACTGGCCTTTGCCCCTGACGATCTTCAGTGGGTCGTTAGAGAAGAACAGCTTGCAGGAAGAGCTGTGGCAAGCACCAGAAAGCAAAAACAGATGTGAGCAAGTTCTAGAAGTCACATAGTTTATTCTGCTGCTGTTATTTTCAGTTCACCTAATCAAAAAACACTGCCCCAGTTTGTAGGCACCTGCTGCCATCCTCATTCTGCCCCCTAAAACTAAGCTTGGAATGGATAGGGAAGAGAACAGGCCTTGTGCTCTAAATTAAAATCAAACTTTGTTAGAGTTGCAGGGGAAAAAGCACACTCCAGGACTGAAAATCCTCTATATGAATCTAGCCACAGCACATGGACAGGATTTAGTGCTACAGTTTCATCCAGTCTTTACAGCTCCTTACTGTCTGCCCTTTGTGCTCTTGAAAACCTTTAAGTGCCTCTTACCTTGCTGTTATTTTTATAGTTTTGCTATTCTTGCCAAGCTCCTGATTTTTCCAGACACTTGTACAGGTGAAGCATCTGTATAAAGCTTCACTAACCTGAGCTGATACCTTAGGTGATGTTACAAGGCTGGGTCTACTTAAAGCACATTTGTTTTGTATCACTCTTTAAATGAATTGCAAAGTAGCTAAAGCTGAAACCCATCTGCCTAAGTGGGAGTTGCAGAGATTTGACTCTGCAGGGCAATGCCAAACTTTCATGCTTCATTTAGTAAAAGACTGCTTATGCAAAAACAAAACAATTGGACCATAAATACTGAATCATTGTCAAACAAACAAAAAAAAGATCAAATGAGAATCTGCTTCACTAGTCCTCCTCTAGAGGAATCCTGTACTTTCTTTGTAAGCTGGCAGTAGGATCATTAAAATAGTCAGGGTAGTTTGGTTGGTGGTTGTTCTTTTTTTGGTAAGCTTATCCTGACTGTTTAATGGATTCTAAGGAAGCTCTGGGGCTGGCTTCCACTGGCAGGGCAAATGGGTTCCAGAAAGATGAAATATTCCTCAGGTTTGTGCAGCTGACACAGTTCCAGTTGCTTGTAGCTCAATTTACAAAACATGGTACAATATGCAAGTAAGAAAAAAACGGTCAAGAAAAACGTTTTTGCTGTGAGGGTGCAGACTGCCCAGAGAGGTTGTGGAATCTCCTATCGAGAGATTCCAAAACCCACCTGGACATGGTGTCTTGGGCAGCCTGCTGTGGGTGGTCCTGCTTGAGCAGGGGGGTTGGACTGGATGATCTGTAAAGGTTCCTTCCAAGCCCCATTGTGCTGGGATGCTGTGAAAGCATTCCCAGTTAAATATCGCTGTTCTGCTGCCCTTCCTGCTGTGTTAAATTTCACAATTTTTAGGTCAAGTTTAGAACTGAATTTTGTATTTATCAGCCTGAGCAGAGGTACGGCAGTAATGCCATCACGTTCTCGGTGGCACGAAAAGTTTTCAGGAAGCCAGGCTGTATCACTTGGGCCAGCCAGAGCCTCTGCCCGGCCCAGGCTGGCAGCCCCACGGCCGCTGTGTGCATGGGGAGTTAGTACAACCCCACGGCGAAATGCTTTCCGGGCGCTTAAAGCAGGCTCGGCAGATAGCCTGCAGGTTTCCTACGTTAGTTTCGTAACCTCTCTGCTTAGGAGACGGTAACTGCTGTTAATGACACCCGTAACAGCAGGTCCGCTCTCCGTGCCGAGGAAGGTACTCTTTAGCCCCGGGAGCAGTCGCGGTGCTCTGTGGGCCGGGCTGGGAGCAGCCGGAACTCGCCGCTGCCGACGTGCAGGGGAACGCGTGCGCCCGCGGTCGGGAGGGGAGAAGAGCCGGCGGGCAGGGCCGGGGGCAGTGCGGCTCCGCTGCGTCCGCTCCCAGCCGGGGGCCGTCAGCGGGCCGCGGNTCCTGCCGGGAGCGCGGCTCCGGCCGCATGGCAGCTCCTACTGCCGCCGCCGCGGAGGGTCCGGGCGGGACACGGCAGGGACCGAGCCGGCGAGGGGAGCGGAGGCGCCGCCTCCCTCGGTGGGACCCGCCCCAGCGCTGTGGCGCCCCCTGCGGGCCGCGCCGCTGCCAGGCTGTAGCAGTGGCAGCAGTTACCCGTTGGGGTCCCTCTGCCGGACAGAGCTTTTCCCTGCAGCCTGGCCCCAGCGGGAAACTGCTACCGCTTGGCAGAGCTGCAGAGGACACGGGCACAGCCGCACAGCCTCCGGCAGCACTGGAGCTGTGCATCTGCCTTACCATGGGGCCCGGCCCCCGGCCTCCCAAACATCCTGAACAGCTGCAGGCAAGCTGAAGGGGTAGGACAGTAGCTCACCAGTGCTTTCAGGCTCCTCCAGCTGTGAGAGTGGACTTTTCACTTACCACCACTCCTGCTGCTTTATCTTCAAGGTCCCATAGCACAAACGTGGAAGGGCTTGCATTCACTGGGGTCCTGCAAAGCTGCTGGCAGCTCCTGTGGGAACCATACCCTCCTTCTGCTACACCACATGGCTTTGGATCTCATTCAGTTACCAGGCACCTCAGAGGAGATAACATGGTTTGAGTGTTCTTCAGGATCCTTATTACAGCTATAGCATAACACTCCCTCTTCTGAAATACATATCCAGGAAGTTTCTTTTGCAGCTGAAAGCAATTTGAGCTGGTAGCTGTGTTAATGGTTCAGCATATACTTCACTAGTTAAGGAAAAGCAAACCCAAACCATTTATATTAAGAAAAGAGTAAACCCAAGCCATTTATAAAGAAAAAGTAAACCCAAGCCATTTATATGAAGAAAAAGTAAACCTAAGCCATTTATATTAATGAAAAGTGAACTCATTTATATTAAGAAAAAGTAAACCCAAGCCATTTATATGAAGAAAAAGTAAACCTAAGCCATTTAGATTAATGAAAAGTGAACTCATTTATATTAAGAAAAAGTAAACCCAAGCCATTTATATTAATGAAAAGTGAACCCAAACCGTGTATATTGTTGTATTCTTGTGTTTGGTCAGTGACAGGCAGACCTGTCTGCCCACCATTGATCACTTAAAATCCAATCCTAGGCTTGGCAAAATTTAGGATCAACAGAGGAAATGCTCTCATCAGATTAGAATGCTCATTCCTCCATTTCTGTTTGATTGGAATGAAAGAAAATCTGAAGATAGAGAAACAGAAAGAGTGTTCTGGGTTGAGTCCTCTGCTACTATGTGTTGTATCCCATATCTGAGTTCACAGATGTATCAAGCTTCTCTCTACAAGATGGAAGGGAAAAAAAAAACATCTGGCAAGTACCTGGTGATGTTTTTGAATGCACAGAATCTGTTAAGACTCCAGAAAACAGAGCAGACTCTCTTAAAACTACACACTTGGCAGGCATTGTTGCTTACTAGATACAGCCAGCAACAGCTATCTCTGGGTGCAGTTAATAAAAGCAAGGACAATGTAAATGTTGTGTAATACAGAGAATCCAAACTCAAATTGCTCTGCACTTAGACTGAGCTTAGCAAGTCAAAGTCAGTTCTTGCCTACAAGTCAGGCATGAAGTAACAAAAGACAGCAGAGAAAAAGTTAATAATGGCTGTTAATCTTTATTTGAACTCTTGTCTGGTTAAGATATTTAGTAGCTATTTATAATAACCTGAACATTTACAATTTGTAAAGTTTATTCTTGGTTACAAATGCAGAGTTCATTGTACATATTCACACAGTTGTATTCTGTACAGAGAGACCACTTTTGATAATCTACTCTTTGCTTCTATTACAGAAAGCACAAGAAAAAAAAAAACCCCAAACAATATTTATGGAGGTCTCAAGCTAATGTGCTGTCCATGACAGCTTTCAAACTAGAAATACATGATGCAGCACTAATTAATACCTTATAAAATGTTAAAAGAATGGATAAGAAATACTCTTTTGTTACTGATGCCTTCATTTTTGAAGTAGCTGTTCCCCAAAGAAATGAGTAAATAGAATACTTGCCTTGGCACATAGATGATTAAAAACCACAAGAGAGTTTGTAAACAGAGGTGTTAAGTACATTGTGTTTTTAGTACCTCTATATATTTCTTTTTAAAGGTGATACATTTTACAGGAGTTTAGTCAGCTTTGTATAAAATAGCAGGTAAATAGGTTTAGAACAACACTAACCTCTGTGAGCTGTCCAAGCTGCACACACACACACACACACACACACACACAAATACACACGCAAAAGCCAGCAGCCCTTTCTCCTCTGAACAGCCTCACTGGAGTGATGCAACCACTCTGACAAATGAGGGACACTTGCATAACAACGGTAGAGGATTAAGCCCTATCAGCATAATTTCAAAACAAATCAGGGCAGATGAAGCACCCATTGCATGCATTTTTCTAAGCAAGTGAGATTCTAACTGAGATTTCAGGCACCAGCAGGTGGAGTTTCTCAGATGATGCTCTTTCAGAAGTGCCAATTCCAAAAAAACAAACATTTTTATGTCCATAGTAATTTAATGCAACAGAGGAGGTGGCTGTCAGTTTTGACTCTGGTGTTTTCATCACATTGAATGTTTTGGGTTGTTTTTAAAGAAAGAACCCCAAATAACAGCACAAAATGTTGCACAAAGTAGTCTGTAGAACACCACTTAACTCCAACTCTCACTCTACCTGGTGGCCATTTGTTAGCTTAACTTTGAAATTCTAGGGGGTAATGTGGGGGCTTTTGCTTTGCAAAACCAGGTCCTCGTTCTGCAAATGCCATTGCAGCAATGCAAGCTTGACATGTCCTCACTTCTGCTTAGTAACATCACATGAAACACACTGTCCAAAGTCAGATGCACAATGCAGTGCTCAACAGCATACAAAAAAGCAGCAAGTGGTATTGGTGTCAATTACAGATGCCTGGGACATCTCCATCTGAAGTTTCTCTTCGTTAATATCTACATTATATTAAAAAACCACACACAGACACACAACTGAGCTCCACTGTTCATGAAACTGCACAACTATGAGGCAACTTCAACCAGAACTTGGCAAACAGGGCTTGATGACTGGGCTAAGATGTTAAGAGAACCACAAATGTTCATGATGTATTTCTCACTCCACTCTCTCATCAATAATGCATCAAACCTTCGCTCTTCCCAACTTCCCTGTGCTTTTCTCCCACACAGTTTCTTAAGCCCTTCTTCCATTAATCTCTAAGTGACAAGTTTTCAGCACTTGACCTGCAGGTTACACCATGGGTTGGCATCCCTTGTGCCATCTAATGGTGCACAAGCACGTGGAAAAAGTTGCAGGAGTTCACCTGAGGATGTGGAAATGCTACAAGTAATTTTTAGCTTATGGTAATTAGGGAAATTGAAGTTTAGGAAATGAGTTTTTTACTCACTGGTTTGCTTCAGTCTGCACTGGATCCCCCAAAGTGGAGCTGTGAGGTATTTCCAACTGTACTAATTACAGTCAAGACCACTGCAGTGCCAGGGACACAATGCAAAGGCAGGTGACAGTGAGACTGGAGTGGCTGGAGTGGCCAGAAATCTGCTTCTCTCTATTGCAAAAGGGTCCCAGAAATATTCTTACATAAGTGCTGTCCTGTAAGGTTGCCAAGGTCAGTATATGCCTGAGTGATCATCCTGCCAAGCTGAAGTGTCTAAGACCTCTTGAAATCTATCCAAATAATTCACCTCTGGCTCAAAAGTCTTCCTGGTTGCACAAGTGGGAGGCTGGCTGTGCTGCTGAGCACAGGTACTTCAGAGGTCAAACTTGGGAGCTTCAAATGACATAAAGCAGCAGTGAGGTTTTACTCCACCCTTGGACACCTTCTGAGGACAGTCCTAGCAATTGCTAGTGCAAGTTGGAACCAGATTCACTGCTCTGACTTCAGTCAGCTCTGTACAGTATTTATACAGGATGAGTGGTTTGGGGGACACCTAAATGTTTACATTTTGCTCTTCTATTGTTACTAATATTTTTGCCTATCTTTATTCTGTTGTCTGCCAAGAAAATAATCCAAAGCTTTAAAGATGGAAACTTGACAGGTAACCTCCTCCTGGTGTATTTCATCTGTGGAATGCTTTAAATTGTCTGGACAGCAATGGGCTAAAAAAACTCAAAAAACAAACCAAAAAAGTGAGACTATGAGATGGTATCTCCCAAGAAAGCAGCACCAGATTTGGCAAACAGATTAAAGTGCCTGCCCACTTGCTGCTGTTGTACCAACCTCTGCTGAAACCATCCAGCTACACACGAGGTGTGCCCAGCCCTCTGCGTGGTGGCAATTAAGGAGCAGTGTCACAGCATTAAGTTTGCATAGAATTTGTCCTGGCATAAAAACTTCTCTCTGTTGAAAACCAAAAAGATCTCTAGAGGGCAGCATTAAATCAGCATTCAGCACCCAGGAAACCTAAGCTCTAAACCTCCTTTTCTAACTCCTGCTACATTTACAGACTAATAAGGCACGTTGCACTGGCCATGGTTGTTTACCATTGCCATAAAGCTGGACATTTTTGGTATCTTAACACTGTTAAGTGTTAGAAATGGGTGAGCTCTGTCCTTCTGGCCCAAGAGTCTACTATAATTGGCTCATACAAAACCATGTGCTGGGTATCAAATAAAAAAAATTAAAAAATCAAGTCACAGATTGATTCTGAGCTGTGGGCTGGTGAGACAGTAAACACAGCAGACTGAAATCCTTGCTGATGTGTGCCAGCCAACACAGTTGTGCTCAGCTGCAGCAGCAGAAATGGGGACAGTGAGCTTGCTTGTGGTGGGGAGGACAAGAAATAGCCAAGCTACAAGACAGGCTTGCTGCCTTGCTCAGCACAGATCTGCTTCCTGCTAGTGGGTTACTGTAGCAGCCTTAAACCCAGGAGCACTGACCTGTGTCACTCCCCAGGGATGATTTTTCATCATGGCATAGCATGTTCTGGATGTCAGGAGGAAGTTGTTTGCAGTGAGGGTGGCACAGGTTGCCCAGGGAGGTTGTGGCTATTCCCTCCCTGGAGGTGTTCAAGGCCAGGTTGGAGGAGGCCTTGAGTGACCTGTGCTAGGGGGAGGTGCCCCTGCCTATGCCAGGGGGTTGGAACTGGATGAGCTCTGCGGTCCCTTCCAACCTTGCCATTCTATGTTCTGAAGTGCTGAAACTTCACAGGTGTCCTGCTGGTTTGCTTAAGGTTTTCAGGTGCTGAATTTATAAAATGACAGAAGACAAAAGCTCACCTGAAGATTTCACCTGTTGCTTTCCTAAAAAAGAAAACATATCCCAAAGTCTCTTATCCTTGGAAGAAATGTTTTTAAATATACAGGAGAACAATCCTATGGCAATAAATTCATCACCATTACATCTACAGGAAGTGCTAGAAGCAGTGTGCATGAGAAAGGCCTCATGAGACTAAAAGCATGGAGCAGAGCCTAAATTTTATGTTTAAAAAGCCCCTAAAATCCAAGGGCTTGGAAGTTTGAGGTCAGACTGGCTTCTTCCACCTCTTACATAACCTAGGAAGATATTCTAAAGCTTACTGGCCAAGCCTAGGATTCAGATGCAGAACTCTTGGCTGATCTCACCTACCCCCATCAGCACAGCCCAAATCAGCAGGTGCATGCCCTGGCAGAGAAGCCTCTCCAGCTGCCAGCACTCTTTGAGCACTGAGTTACAGATGTGGGGGCTGCTTGGGTTCCCCCCAAAGCCCATTCCCTGCAGCTT
Organism: Semnornis frantzii; assembly: GCA_013399775.1. Classification (NCBI taxonomy): domain Eukaryota; kingdom Metazoa; phylum Chordata; class Aves; order Piciformes; family Ramphastidae; genus Semnornis; species Semnornis frantzii. Next base: position 83,747 of record VWYK01071368.1, on the reverse strand, counting down.
TACCTGCTTACAGACAAATGCTCTGCCCCTGTGCTTGGGTGCAGCAGCAGCATTCCTGGAGCACTCAGGGCCAGCACTGCTGCCAGAGCCACAGTCAGCAGCAGCTCTCTGCCCTTTGCCATGGCTTGTGGCAAGGTAGCCATGCCTGCAGGGCTTCATGGCTGAGCAACTCCTTAGGGGTTTACAAGTGAGAGTTTCTTTTGCTCTTCTTGGGACCCAGTCTGCTTCCAGTGTGGATGAGGCTGGATGTTGGTAGCAGCTGGGAAGATGGTCTCTAGGTACAGTTTTAAATAGGAAAGCTGCTTGTCCTCTGCTCCTGGGCAGCACTGCCACAGTAGAAACATTGATGCTTTCATGGTTGGTTAAATTAGACCAAGGAGTTTTGTTTTGTCAACTAGAAAACAAAGATAAAACACACATTTGGCTGGGCTTTAGGTGCCCAAGCTCAGTAACTTAAGTGTGTACCCTAAAATCTCTATTGATGAATCCACAAAGCTCTAACATACTGAATAGTTGAGTGATCAAGACAAATCAACTGCTCAGTCTGAGACTGACCCACATTTCCTAAGCATTAGCAGCCTCCCCATCAATCACCTTGATTGCTCCTGACAAGTGGTAACATTGATCTGCAGTTCTGAATTCCTATAAAATGCAAATTCTTTCAAACCAGAAAAAAAAAAACAACCCACAACAAAACAAAACCAAACCCAAACCCAGAGGGGATTCCTGGGGACCAAATGCAAAGCCCTGGGGGCTTGGTGAGAGGCTGATACAGTTCTTGAGTTTTGAACAAGACTGCCAGTACTACCTCAGAGTCAAACTTATCTTTTGTGAGCCATTAGCAAAGTCCAAACTCAAAAGGCCCCACATAAATATTTTCACATGGAAAAACAACCCACAGATCTGGCCTGAATCTGCTGAGCAAAGCACAACTTCAACTCTCCCCAATAAGCTCCTGATGGCTGTGCAACTATTTATCAGTTAACAACCTACTCTTCTAAACATGTGTGTGGAAAAACACACAAAAATCTCTGCTGATTTCCTTCTGGACCCTGTGCAATCGATACAGAGCCCAGCAGATCCCTCACTCACTGCCAGTCTGCATGGCACAATCCACAGAGAACACTGAGCTCAGAGCACACAGACCAAGTGCAGCCATCTCAGCTGAGACCAGGAAGGGTTTCAAGTGCAGGTCACAACCACAACAGCCTTCCCCAGGGGTCTCTACCTCACCCTGCTCCTGGGAGATCTGCTTTCTACAGGTGTCAGCTGCTCTGGTGCCAGAAGGGGCTGGTAGAGTAGATGTGCCACCAGCAGATCTTTGGAGAGCTGCTGCTCAGTTCTTTGCAGCTGAGGAGGCGATGGGTGCCGTACGCAGCGAGATCCATTCCTGTCACTAGTTCCAGTAGAATTGGCAGTGGCAGGAGTCCAAAGAAGCTACTGCACACAGGCTGCAGGCCTCAGTCATAACTCAGATGCCCTGACCATAGCAGAGCTGTGCAGGTGTGTGGCTGCATCTCCTTTGTGGGTGCTGCACTCACCACACTTGGGACGCACAATAAAGCAGAGCAGGGAGGGCACTGGCCTAAGATGGCCATTAAGGGCTTTGGCAGCTGAGGTGGTAGCACTGGTGGGTGTGATGGATGCCAGCTGCAGTGCTGTGTTGGAAGATGAGCCTAGCCTTGCTCCTTGGCCAGCAGGGAGGCAGTGAGCTGGTCAGGCTGTGCCTCGGGGATGGGGGAATCCAGCCCTGCCTCAGAGCCGCAGCTGCCGCTAAAGGAGCCAAACAAATGTGGGGTCTGTGGCAGCAGAGGCTCTGTGTTGGGAGGGGGACAGCTGCCACTACAGCACCAGGTAAAGCACTCTTCTGGTATTCTGTATCAATGTTTTGCAGGCCTGGCAGTGGTCACAGTTGATGCCTACAAGCACTGGATATTCCACAAGTTGAAGACGGAGTACTGACTTGTTTACCTGAAGAGAATAGGACTTCGGGGTATTTCCTCAGAGAAAAATATAAATTTTAATATAATTTCATAAGCTTTGGAGGTTAGCTTGTCTTGTAGCTTCAGTGATACAAAACTTCTTCAAGTAGGAGCTAGATAGAAAGCTGTTTAGTTTTTGCCAGCGTATGTAAAACAAGACTTTTCTATCTGCATTGTAGATTGTTTGTGGACACTTCCAGGTTCTTGTGCTTTCTGCAGTCATTCTGGGGACTGAACTCTCATTGCTGTTGACAGAGGTTCCATGAACAGGCCACACGTGCAGGAGGTGGAGTGTAGAAACCCACAGCGTGGTTTGGAGTAGTGAATTGCTTTTGGTTTGGAGGTGACTGGGGGAGATGGGAAGAGCAACTGTTCATTAAGGGAACAATTACAGATCCTTTTCCTGCTGCCATCAATGAGAGACTTGCCTTCAGCCTTTCACAGAAGAAGATTTTTTGTTTGTTTTTTTTTTTTTTTAGCTTTAATTTGGGACAGTAAAAGGGGTTTTTCAAAAGCACTGAAAGCCAGTGGGAACTTGTTCAGCTGCTCCTGATGCCTTTAAAAACCCCTGCACCAAAAGTGATAGCTAAGATGAAACGGAAGTAAATAAAATGCATTTTCATTGCTGTTTTGAGCTATATAATTCTTGTTTCTTGATTTGTTAGAGTTGATCTGAATTTACCTGGATGTAATCTGTATGGTGACCAAGAAAGTGGTCAGTAACTGGTAAAGATGCAAAGTAAGCAGTGTATAGGTGTAGGTTCTAAACAGCTAACAAAGACAGGTAACAAAAGTTCACTGCCTGCAGCTGTTGAGTCTTCTGTGTCCACATCTACCAAGCCAGGTGACCAATTCAGCTTGTACCAGCAGATAACAAAGGCTCCCACAGCTGACTGAAAGAGGAAGCTCAAGGGCACCCTGTCACAGACACACAAGAACTCAGACATCAGTCAAACATCACCCTCTGTGTGGGGAGCACTGAGCATGTTCCTGCTGTTCTTCAGTCTGACAGAGCAGAGCACTAGGATCAGCTTGTGCAGGGCAGAGAGCCCCTGCATGGTCACATCCCTCTCAAGTCCTCTCTGGCAGTAGCTGCTTAAGAGGTGCAGTGGAAGGAGGATCAGAGGGTTCCACTCAGAGCACCAAAAATGACTGCCTTCTGTATTCTCTGAGATGAAGGCCACACAGAGCCCTTACATCACCTGCTTTGCTATCGTGGTCAGGCTCTTAATCTCACCTAAGACCAGAGCTTAGCAACTGGCACTGGGCTAAAGGATTTCCTCCAGAAAGGATCTGTTCAAATGAAAACTGCACTAAAACAATGGGTGTCACATCACTGCTCTGGCTGGCATTAACCAGTCCCACCATTAAAAATCCATGGCTTACTTGATTTGATTTTTGTATTGCTTCAGCTTCTACCCATTGGATGGATATTTGTGCATTCTCCTCTGTTCAGTTTAAGAACTTGTTTATATAAAGTTACTTCCTCCCTGTAAAGGAACCTGACTGCCTCTTGATCTTGTGAGCTGAAGAGACTTATCTGCAAGCCATCTTCTTCCTCCCTGAAAGAACTTTTTCTGGCTCTTTGCTGCACACAATCTCCATTTCATTTTTTCCAGCATCTTGAAAAATGTGACCGGTGGAACAGCTTTTGCAAATTTTTAATTGGCCTAACTTAATGCCACTTGCAGATAGCAAAAACCAAACCCCTCCTTTCATTCATCAGCCTGTTCTGCATGGGGTTGTGCCTGAGGGAGTTGAAAGAAAGAGACCAAACGAGGGGAGAGAAGGAAGAGACAAGAGGAGTGTGCAGCATTACAGAGTTCACAATGAAACCCAAGAAAAACCAAAATCAAACCCAAGTGAACCCTACAAACCAAGACAATGAAACACTCCAAACTTTTGGGAACCCCCAACTGCAACATTCTGTGCTCTGTTGGTTAAGAAAAGCCTTCAGCAGAGCCCTCCCTGTCCTGCAAACTCTACACTGAACCTACGACTTGGTTTTTGTGTCCTGAAATTCCGCATTGGAGGTTTCCTGCTGGGTTCTACAGTACCCCCAAGGGCTTGCACATCTTCAGCCACACACCCCAGAACAGGACCCAGGAGTGCTTCCTCTTCAGCCAAAAAACCAACCCAAACAAAAGGTGGTGTTGATGCAAGTGGAAATAACCCCAGGAGGTCTGGGTTCCGTTAGCCAAAGTCTAGCGGGTAGCAGCCAACGGAGCTTGGCTTTGTGTCCTCTGCAGCTTGCAAGTCCTCTTGCTTGACCAGCTGGTCTGAAGCAGCTTCCCTTTGTTTCTAGGGCTGCATCCTTTTCTTCTTTGTTTTCAGCCAGGTTCTCTCACCCTTTCAATGTGCAGGTGCAATGTAAATAGAGAGTTGAGAGCCAGGTGAGGACAGGGATCCCTCCTTCATGCGGTGAGGCACCACTAGGCAGAGGCTGTCTCCGTGCTGTTAGTTCACACAGCAGCATTAGCAGTGCCCTGTTTGCTCCCAAGCTCCTCTCACCAGGATCTTGATCAAATCCTGGTGCCCATCTTAGGGCTTTGGGAGCTTTAACAGTATTTCCAAAGTCCAGAAATCACAGGACCACAGGATGTTAGGGGGTTGGAAGGGACCTCTGACAATCTTCATGTCCAACCTCCAGGACCAAATGACAGAATCCAGTATAGAAAAAGGTCAATATATTACTGTCAAAAGTTTTGGTGATTTGTTTTTGTTTGGTTGATTTTTTTTTCCTTTTTTTCTCTTTCCTTTTTTTAATACAAAAATTAAAAAGATCAAAATATCTCACATTATTTACAGATTGTGCTTCATGCTTAGGGCTCACTGCAAAAGAACACACAGACAAACTTGTTAGAACTGCTCCTTTCATGACACTTACTAATCTCAGTGTTAACATCATAAGGGTTGCCATTCAGATTTCTTTTTAATGTTAGCAGAACCTGGCAACAACTTACCACAGAATTAAAAGCTGCTGAGAGTGTACTAAGAGTTCTAACTAAGGGTTTGCAACCAGTTAGTAACATGCTTGCCATTAACTTGACCTGTGTCCACATTCCACAGGTTTGAAACTGGGTTAGCAGTTCCACCCAGCTTCAGCATCATGCCCCTGTCAGAGAGTGAGGTTACAGCACCCTCCTCTAAGTTTGGCTTTACAGGGGCTGAGTCTCTCACTCTCCCAGCACTTGCAACCCTTGGCTGTTCTGGGTGTGAGAGGCTGCACCCAGGTTTACTGCTTGGAGTGCTGGAGCAGCCTCCTGGTTGTGGGTCACAGTGACAACAGTTGCAGGGAAGTGTTTGGAGGCAAATGTTTTGTAACCGTGTGAGGAGGTGCTAGCCCACTGCAAAGGTCTCAGCTGGAAGGGATGGGCTGAGGGAGGCAAAGGAGCACAGGTTGCAGAGTGGTGCAGCCAGATGGTTCCTGAGCTGCCTGGGCCACAGCAAGCACCCAGCCTGAGCAAGCCCAGGAAATTGCACTACTGCCAACACTATTACTGAGTGGGTTTTGCATGCTTAGCCAGTTTTTGGAGCAGCATTCCTAGCACCAGTCTACAGCTGTGGGGAGCAAGACATGAAGCTAAGTGGAACCTTGCTCTCCAAGGCTTGCCATTAGATCTGCCAGGCACGTAACCTGTTGCCTTATGGCACATGCAGCATCACCATGCAGCAAGCAAAATTACTTAAAGCTCTGCAATTGGGATTATTACTGTACCTTATGCCAACATCCTGCTACTGGCAGCCCATCTGGTCCCTGCAAAATGGAATATACATATTTCAGTTTCTGCTGGCAGTGACTTCAGTGTCAGAGCCCCAAACCTGCAGCTCAGATGCTCACAGCAATGAAAGGTTTAGCAGCACCATCCATTACCATGCAAACCCCACTTAATGTCTGTGCACAAAAATGAATGAGCAAGCAGTGTGCTCCCTGTGTCACACAACACACAAAATAAATACATCACAGGGTAAAAAAGAAAACAAAAAAAAGGAGGAGAATTCAAACCTGCAGTTCTTTGAAGAAGGAGGAAAATGAGGACAGACAGAAATTTGGAACCACAGTTACTTAACTTCAGCATCTGCTTCCTAAGGTGGTTTTTGCAATCAGATCTATGGAGAACATGATGTGGAACTATTTTGGGGTGGGTTTTTTGGTCAGTGTATGCTTTTCAGTTTGGGGGCAGTGATGTTTGTTGTTCCCAGATGATATTTTAGTTGCCTGCAGTTGGGTGCTGCAGGACTTGGTGTCCTTAAGAAATCCTGAGGTGCTGGACTGGTTGAGATAGGCTGAGTTGTGGACTGTGCAAAGGGAGGGAAAATGTTTGTCATCTTCTGATGGAGATGGAAGAAACAGCAGTCAGAAGGCCAGAAGCATGCACTTGCCAGCAGGAAAACCCTGAGAAGAGAGGAGCCCCTCAGAAGAGGAATGGACCCTGTGTGATCAGCTCTTTCAAGATACTTTAGAAGACACAGCTGCCTTCAGCTGCCTTTTCTGATGCAGGAGTTTCTCAAGGCTCTTGCTTTTCTGATTGCATGAGTTTCTGCATGTAGAGCTGCAGAGCACACACTGACCCTTCCCTCAGAGCCACCTCCAGGCTCAGCAGGGGTGGAAGGATGAGGATGAGTGTGCAGCAGAGATCAGTTCTCGTGCAGGTGCAGGGCAAACTGCAGTTGTACTTTTTTTTTTTTACTGTCAACATCAGCCACCACGTTTTGTTTTTTGTATTCTGTATTGATTTTCTATGTAAAATAGCCTATGCCCAATAAAAGAGATGCAGTGAAGTAAGGTGACCCTCTGCAGCTGCTCACAGTGTGACAAGTTATTATAGAATCATACAATGGGAAGGTTGGAAGGGACCTCAAGGATCAGCCAGTTCCAACCCCCAACCATAGGCAGGGACACCTCCCACTGGCACAGGTCACTTAAGGCCTCCTCCAATCTGGCCTTTAAGACCTCCAGGGAGGTTGTGGAGCACAGGATCACCCAACATGATCAAAGATCACATTGGGTGATTCTGTGCTCCCCAACCTCCCTGGGCAACCTGTGCCAGTGTCTCACCACCCTCACTGCAAACAACTTCCCCCTAACATCCACTTCCAATCTCCCCTCTGCCACTTCAAACCCATTGCCCCTTGTCCTGGCATTCCCAAACCTTGGCAACAGTCCCTCCCCAGCCTTCCTGTAGCCCCCTTCAGATCCTGGAAGGCCACTCCAAGGTCTCCTGGAAGCCTTCTCTTCTCCAAGCTGCAGAGCCCCAACTCTCTCAGCCTGTCCTCAGAGCAGAGCTGCTGCAGCCCTCTGAGCATCTTGGTGGCCTCCTCTGGACCCACTCCAACAGTTCCATGTCCTTCCTGTGCTGGGGGCTCCAGAACTGCACCCAGGACTGCAGAAGGGGTTCTCACATGCTTTTCTAACTTTAGGTAGAGACCACAGTTTCCTGCTCACACCACTCAGTGTCTTGGTCATTAAAAAAGTACAACTTGGCCATTTGCCAGAGTTGGGTGGGGGTGAAGTGGACAAGGCACAGAGCAGTTGATTGACCTAGGAAGATCCTGCCCTGCTGATAAAGCAATCCTAACACCAGCAGGGTTGATACCTGCCCTGGGCTCTTTCTCCTTCCCATGCACTCAGAATACTGATTTTGGCCATCATAAACACCACCTTTCTATCACTCAATGGTCTGGCTTGGAAGGGACCTCCCAAAAGTCATCCAATCCAAGCCCCTCTGCAGCCAGCAGGGACATCCTCAACTAGAACAGGTTCCCCAGAGCCCTGGTTAGCCTCACCTTTAATATCTCCAGGGATGTGGCCCCAACCACCTCCCCAGGCAGCCTGTTGCAGCATTGCACTACCCTCATGGTATCACTCAGGTGATTCCAAAGTGACCTATCAACTTAGAAAGGCCTTTGCAGCCTGCATGTAAGACTCATGGTCCTGCTCCTGGACTGAAAACCATTAGCAAGAACCCACCTCTTGGAGGTGTGGGGAATGAAGACAGCACTCCCAGCCACCATGCAACTCAACCTTGCATAAGGGGAAGATGTGCAAGTGCTTTACTAGCCAAGCAGTGCTGGGAGAAAGCACCTCCTGCAGCTGGCAGTGCCTTCAAGACAGGGAAGTCTTTGCTGTACAGCTGAAATGGGAGATACTTGGTAAAGAGAACATCTCTGGGGGGGGTGACACGAGGAGTGGGAGTGGGGCTGCTGCTAGTAATTGGTTTGACACACATGAGAGTAATTTGGCTTTTTGCAAGAGACAGCTGACTGTCCTTTTGTTTCTCTGAAGACAGACATAAATCATCCAGCATGCAGCATTTTCCATGGTTAAAACAAAATAAAAATGGAACAATGACCTTTTTAGCTGGTTGTGCAGAGCCCTTTTGGGGAGCAGAGCATGAACCTTGGACTTCAACCTGAGCTCTCTGGGGATAAGCTTTGGGCTGGCATAGCAAATGCCCTTCTAATGGCCCAGGTGCCAGCAACCCTGGCTCTGCAGGGCAAAGCTTTTAAGAACCCAGCTGGGAATTGGACTCACAGGGCTGCAGCAGCACTGGCATGAGGGGAACCAAACTGGGCCATAGGTCCTGAGGGAAGAGAACTCATTTTTAGCATCTGTCATCATAAAGGGGCAAGCAACCCCCATAGGATCTCCTTATCTAAAGTCATTTTAACTGTGGAAGAGGGCAGAACACATTGTCATGCTCCCCTGAATGCTAAAGTGAAACATCCTGTTCCAGCTCTGCTGCCTCAGGTCCTTCCTCCCCCTGGGACAAAGAGGGACGGGGCATGGGCACAGCAGAAACACACACAAGGCATGCAAGAAGAAAGAGAGCAGATACTGTACCAAAGGGCAGGGCATGCTCACCCCACCCAGGCCTGGCAAACCTGGGTCCCTTTTGCTGCCTGCAATGCTATGCTCTCCCTGTTTGGAAAAATGACTGCTTGTTGAGAGTGCTCCAGGACATGGGAGTTACTCCAGCAGACACTCATGCTTCAGGGCAGGAGGAGAGGTCCAGAAATCTACCCTCCATGTCTGATGACCTGGCAGGTCAGCAGAGTGGTTTTATGGTGATGGGGGAAGCACAGACATGAAGGGTCTGGCATCTGGGAAAGATCTGCTGTACACAGAGGTGCATGTTTGCAGCAGCACAGTGAAAAGGTTAAATCATCCAGCATGGTGAGGGAGGAAAGGTGACCCAGCAGAAAGAGCTCATTGCAGCTCAGGTGAAATCTCCAAGCAAAACAAAGCCTATTGACTGAAGGAGCTTCTTGCTGCTAGAGTGGAGCTGCACATCAGCTTCAGTCAGCACAGGAAAAGTGGCACATTCAGACAAGAAATGGGTTTCTGGAGTGTGTTGGAGCAGGTATTGGGCACTGTTAGGTGTAGCTGAACTAGGGGCTAATGGTTAAATTTATGCAGCCTTAGCTCAATAGCTGGCAGGAATCAACCTTCCATCTTGCAGCCTCCAGGTGTTGTAGAGAAGGGGTCCCTAGGTTTAGTTTTTGCGTGGAAAACAGTCATGAAAAGGAGGTAGGTTTTACCAGCTCTTATTAACCAGAAATGAAAGGTTCTGGAAGTGGGCTTGGGAGGCAGATGGACCTTCCTCAGGCTCTGGCACCCAGGAGGCTTGCTGGAAAGCCTCTTTGTGTACACACTGCACAGAGGTGGCCTGGGACGTGTCTGAGAGGGGACAGACCTGAGCCACAAGCTGCTGTCTCAGGCAGAGCAGCACAGGGAGGTCTCCCAGAGACACTCCCTAGCAGCCTGGGGAGCTCCAGCTCATACAGCAGCCACTGTTGGCAGCTGGAAAATGCTACCCACCCTCATCTGCTTCCCCACACGGGACAGCTAGAGCCAGGCTCATGCCTTGCTTGGTTTGCAGAGGAGAAGGGATGGAGCTGACCTTGTTTTCAGATCACCTCCCAGCCACTGTGTTACTCCCTGATCTCCAACGCACTCCAAAGGCAGGCTGGCAGCTTCACCAGGGCACACTATCCTGAAGGGCATGACTGAAGTCCATTGTTCCCCACTACAATAAGAAGGTCTTTACCCAGAGATTCTTGCATTTACTGCTTGCTCACAGCCATCTGGCCAAGTGAGGAACCCTTACAGCAAGAAGGGAACTTCCAGCAGTGCAGATAAAAGAGAAGTGAGAAAACAACAACCATCTGCAGTGATTTACTGCAAAGTAAAGACCTACCAACCCCTCCCTCCCTGCAAAGCTTCATCTCCTTTCCAGTCCTGGCAACGTGTGCTTGGGGTGAGTGGAGTAAATGACATACCACAGGACAAGGCTGGTCCAGTCCAGGAGGGCCTGGTTCCCCTTTCTGCCCCTTGGCTCCTTTTCTCCCCGGGATTCCTCGCTCACCCTGTTGGCACAACAGGAAACCATCAGGAGGGGAAACCTCTTGGCTTCAAGTCCCACAGCGCTTGCAGAGCCCTACACCTCCCCCAGAGCAGGGACACTTGCACTGGTGTGACCTCAGCTGAGTCATTAGATCGCTGTGGAAATCTTCAGTTGCAGCTGGGGGAAGATATTTTCATAGATGAGTAAATGACCAAATTTCTGCTAGAAACCAGACTGGGATTTGACACTAAGTGGGAGCACAGCTTCCAGCCACTGCTCTGTGCTCAGCTGGGCTGCTGCACCCCAGTATTTGAGGATCCCTGTAAGAAAAGACTTTGACTTGAATCTGGTTTTCAAGGACTACAACACCATCAGTTCCTTCCAACCTGGAGCTGCCAGGCTGCTCCAGCTGCCCACAATGGTTTGCAGACAGCACTTCCAAGCAGGTGGAAATGAACTGCCTGTCCTGCCCTACACTGGGACCATGCAAATACTTGTGCCAGGGAAAAAAAAGCCTCACAGCAGTGACCTGAGAAACTCTGCCAGGCTAGAGGGGGACTCAGCAGTCAGGGCAAAACATCACTGCCTGCCAAACAGAGCAGCCAAGTCCTGCCCCCCATGAGCATCCCCACAGCCATAACCCACTCACCTTCTCTCCTCTTTCACTTCTTTCTCCTTTCTCTCCTCTCAGCCCTGGGAAACCCTATCACAGCAATTTTTCATGTGGGAAAACAAAACAAAAACAAAAGAGGTTTGTGGGTTTAGTGCAGGCACATCCCAGCACCTCACTTAGGCATCAGCAGCCTCCAGCCATCGGAGCATCCTCCCATGGTGAAGAACATAGAATCCTGGAATGGTTTGAGTTGGAAGGGACCTCAAAGCTCATTCAGTTCCAACCTTCTGCCATAGGCAGGGACACCTCCCACTAGAACAGGTCACTCAAGACCTCATCCAGCCTGGCCTTGAACAACTTAAGGGAGGTTGGGGAGCACAGAATCACCAATGTGATCACATTGGGTGATTCTGTGCTCCCCAACCTCCCTGGGCAACCTTTGCCAGTGTCTCATCACCCTCTGCAAACAACTTCCTCCCAACATCCAGTTTCAATCTCCCCTCTGTCAGTTCAAACCCAATCCTCATTACAAGACCTTGCCAATAGCCCCTCCCCAGCCTCCCTGTAGGACCCTTTCAGATACTGGAAGGCCATTCCCTTGTCCTCCTGCTGAGCTCGTGTGGCAGCAGTATTTTGGGGAAGTTAGTGCATTACCATAGCCCATTCCAGCTATTGGAGACTTTTGTTTCAGCTAATCCAACTCAAATATTCCCAACTGGAAAGGGAAACCCCTGCAGCATCTTCAGCTGAGCAGCTACTGCTGTGCTGTGGAAGCAGGACAGCAACTGGCCCAAATCAAACCCTTTGCCCCTGCCCTCCCTACACTGCCATGGTGGTTAAGGCAGAGCAGCCTCTATGCAGTGCCAGCTACAGAGCTGCCAGCTGCTCTGAAGCAATCTGATGGCCTTTACACTTGTGGTGTTTGTGTTCCCACACATGCAGCACCATGAATGTCATCCATACTCACATCCAGTCCTGGCTCCCCTGGCTTGCCCTGCAGTTGGAAAACCAAAGATGAAGACAGATCAGCCTGAGTTTGGTGTTGCAGGCACAGTTAGATCCAGCTGGTGAAACATGACAGTGATGGCATGGGCTTGCCCAGCAGCAGCCTCAGAGGCTTGAGGACAAGCTCCTGGCCATGCACTGGGATAGCAGCAGTAAGCCCAGCTCTGCAGCTCAGGTGGGACCCACTGCAGCAGGATTTTGTAGCCCACACAAGATCCCCCCTCCTCTCCCACACCTGTGATTACCTTCTCTCCTTTGGTACCGGGCAAGCCGATCAGCCCTGGAGCGCCTGGGAGACCCTGAGCCAAGAGAGAAAGAAGGCATTGGGATGGTTGCTGCAAGGCAGCTTTCTACCAACAGCCAGAGAGGGGCTATGGGAAGACAACTCACAGCAGGTCCAGTGTCACCGTGGTCCCCTTTCTCACCACTGTCACCTTTTTCTCCCTTTGCACCATCCAAGCCCTGTGTAAACAAAATGGCATCAACCAACAAGGGCTGGCAGCCCTGCCCAGGACAGCCACCAGCACCTCCCACTGCAGCTCTGCTGCCATCAATGGTTTCACACAATCACAGAATGGCAGGGGCTGGAAGGGACCTCCAAAGCTCATCCAGCCCAACCCCCCTGCCAGAGGAGGAGCTCCTATGCCAGATCACACAGGAACACATCCAGGTGGGGTTTGAATATCTCCAGAGAGGGAGACTCCACAACCCCCCTGGGCAGCCTGTGCCAGGGTTCTATCACCCTCACAGGGAAAAAATTCCTCCCCATGTTTAAGTGAAACTTTTATGCCTCAGCTTCCACCCACTGCCCCTTGTGCTGTCACTGGGCATCACTCAGCAGAGCCTGGCTGCAGCCTCCTGGCACTCACCCTGCACATCTTTAAAACCATTGCTGAGGTCACCTTGCAGTCTTCTCCCAGCAGCACAGCCCCAGCTCCCTCAGGCTCTCCTCCTAACAGAGCTGTTCCATTCCCTTCAGCATCTCTGTGGCTCTGTGATGGACTGTCTCAAGCAGTCCTGTGTCCCTCTTGAACTGAGGGGCCCAGAACTGGACACAGGACTCCAGATGTGGCCTCAGCAGGGCAGGAGAACCTCTCTCGACTTATAACCACAGCCCTTCTAATCCAGCCCAGAATGGCATTGCCCCTCCTGGCCACCAGAGCACATTTCCTCTTGACCAAACCACATGAAAAAACCCAGGTTTAGAAACCCTGACCCGCATATGCTGCAGCCCTCAGGACTCAGTGCTGGAAGGGGACTTCATGTTCTGAAGTGCTTGGGAGGCAAAGGTCTTGTTTCCCAAACTGCAGCACTGAGGGGTGTGCTGTCACGGCGACAGAAAGAAACATCAGTGCCCAGAGCTGCCAGGCCTTTGTGAGCCTGTAAATAATGCCCTGGCAGCCTGGAAAGAGTGGGTGACATTTAATTTATTGACTTACTTTAGGCCCCTGGATTCCTGGAGGACCCTGTGGGGAAGACAATGGTGTGTTTGAAGAACGCCTTGAAAACCCAATCCCCAAGCTGGCTTCCCAAGCCAGTGCTTGCTCAAAGTTTGGGCTGACAATGGCCAAGTATTTCTTTTCAAGACAGGTGGCAGTTTTGTTTGGTTCTCCAGTGTCACATCAAGGGGAAGAGGAACTGGAAAGGACCACTTGGTGTAATGTGCACCAATGAAGATCTGCAACAAGAGCTTTGGGGAGCGAGGAAGAGCTTTGCTGGCACAAGTGACAGTGAGCCCTGGAGGTCAGCATCCTGCCCCCACAGCACTCTGAGCCAAGGCAGTGCTGAGGACAAAGTCTGTTCTGAAGTGTGGTCTCTCAAGATACATCTTGGACACATGCTGATGCCCTTGAGAGCTCCTCAGCCTTTTGGAGCATTGTAGGTACCAAACACCTTAAAATCTCTCACCAAAAATGCTCCACGTGTCCACCACTGCCTGCACCCTCTCCTGCTGCAAACCGAGGGCAAAAACATCTCATTTGGGGCCAATTTGTGGTGATACAGAGATCAGCAGAGGGGGCACAGCTTTTCCCATCCCCCCAAGGCTTCCTCTTCTCCCCATCCTAAGAAACACCTTGGTTCTCTTTGCCCCCTTGCAAGGAACACCTTGGTTATCTGCAAGCTGTGCCACGGATGCTGATCGAGTGCTTCCATCTCTCCAGAGGCAGCCCCCAGCACTGGAGCTCTTCCCTCATTTATCTCCTAGATTCACAGCAGCCCTCAGTGATTAAAGAGGGCAAATAACTCTCATCCTTCATAGACCACAAGCAATAACAAATCTGCAGCAAGGCTCAACAGCAGGAGCCACTTTCCAGCGTCCTACCATAGGGCCAGGCAGTCCAGGGGGTCCAGGCTCAGGTATGATCTGCAGAAGGAAATTAAAGAGGGAATTTAACAGGGCTGGGCACAGGGAGGAGGCAGTTTGCGAGTGAAAACCTCACACAGCCCACAGCCATGAGTTAATGCTCTCTGCTTTAATGCCTTTGATCAAAATAGTTGCTAATCAAAGAGCCACTTGGAGTGTTTAGAAGCAGATCAATCTTTAACAAAGCTCATGAATCAAGCTGGCCTCTGAAATGAGAGGCAGGAACCAGGCTCCTCCTTGTGTTTGCCAGTCACAGAATGGATCTAACAGAAGATGATGCAAATTTCTGGGAACTAGCCTTTTGGATAGAAAAACACCAAAACCCCCCAAACCCCTCCAAACCCTTGACTCCCATAAAAAACCCTTAAAAAAAAAAAATTAGAGCTCTCATGTCAATAAATTATCAAATCTTACCACACTGAGTGTTTGGTTTGGTTTTATTTTTAGGATAAGGTGAAGATAAGGAAAGAAGGATTCAGTAATCCTTCAAAACTGCAAGGAGCCCAATGTGTTTTCAGAAGAAAATGTCATTAGAAAGCAGCATCCAACACAGNGGACTTTTTAGGCTGTCAGGTAGTGACAGGACTGGGGGGAATGGAGCAAAGATGGAAATGGGTAGATTCAGTCTGGGTGTTAGGAAGAAGTTCTTCAGCATGAGGGTGGTGAGGGCCTGGAAGGAGCTGCCCAGGGAGGTGGTGGAAGCCTCATCCCTGGAGGTATTTAAGGCCAGGCTTGGATGAGGCTCTGGGCAGCCTGATCTAGTGTGAGGTGTCCCTGCCCGTGGCAGGAGGGTTGGGACTGGCTGATCCTTGTGGTCCCTTCCAGCCCTGACTGATTCTATAACACCCTAGAAAGCCCCTCAGCCATCTCTGCAAAAGCTAAAGTAACTTGGTGGTGCTGAGCATGCAGTGTTCTTCCCTAACAGATGCCCCCAGTTAGCTGCACCTGAGAGCTGCTGGAGGAAGCAGTTGCATTTTGCTCCCCTCTGCTGTGCTGATGGAGATGGGAACTGTGGCTCCCACCTGCACCCCCTGACTTAGCCTGAGCCCAGGCTGTGGAAGAGGCTTTACAGTGCCAGGATCTTACATGATTGTTCTGCAGACACGGTGAGCCGGTGTCTCCTTTGTCTCCTCTGTCTCCCTTTGGCCCCTCTGCTCCCTGAAAGATAAAAAGGAATGCTGAGGTGGTGCATAACCAGGAGGTAGACATTTGTCTTACTCTGCACTCCAGCCTTCTCCCAAGCCAAGTTCATCCCCAGGGGACTCGGAGATAAGATTTTCCCCTTGCTACCAGCTAGGGTCACTTTCTGCAGAAGCGGTTACATCACCAGCAGGGAACAACAGGCCAAGCTCCTGCGTTCTCCAGCTGCACAGTGACAGGGTATGGGCAGGCCATGGCTCAGCTCAGCAAAGCCAGGGAGCTTCTGAGCATTTGCAGAAGCCAAGCCATGAATGCAGCAGCAGCAGGAGGGACGTACCGGTGGTCCTGACGAGCCCACGTCTCCCATCTCTCCTTTCTGCCCCATGGGCCCCACGCTGCCCTGGTCACCTTTTGCTCCTTTGGGACCCTGGAAGGTTACAGAACACAACTTGCTGAAGAGAAAACTTAACGCCCCCAACCCACCCCCCAACAGCCATTTCTGCCTTCTGCTGTTCCTCCCCTGCTCAGGAGAACATTTTAACACTAAACCATGCCACTTTTGCTGGTGCAGCTGAATTTGCCTGGGCCGTGGCAGGGGTTGCAGCCACTCAGGGTTGGGAAGGGTTACAACAGAACTTGAGATGGTGTCTGATGAGCTGTGTGTGAAAGGAGCTCCTTCAGCTTGGCAGATGTGGCTGTGAGCAGCATCTGCACACTCGTGGCTGAGTGCAGGGCCATAGGCAAAGGAGCATTAACTCAAGGAGATGCAGCTCAACATTGCAGGGCAGGGCTTGCTCCTGGCAGGCTGAGGTTTGGTTTTCACAGTGACAGCTGTCACAGGCATGCAGTAACCCCCTCTCTAACTCAGCTCCTGTAAGGTTTCACTCAGTCCAGCTATGCTCACACACCTTCTCACCATCCAGTCCAGGGGGACCCGGCAGGCCCAGCTCTCCCTGAAGAGATACAAAAGAAAGGGGAGCCCATAGTGAATTAAATAAGGAACGGGTCTCAGGAAGGCATTCTGCAATGAAAGGAGCTATTCCTGTGGATCAGGCCTTGTGGTTATGGCTCTGGCACTATCAGGCTTAGGAGCAGCAGCAAGGAGTTTTCAGTGGTGTCAGCAGTGCCAGCTCATCTGAATTTGGGCAGCAGCCTGGAGAGGCACCAAAGTCCTGCCCTAGTCTTTTCTTCCAAGAGATGCTTTTCTGCACATTAAATTCTTCTCTTGTGGAAGCTGGAGCTGACTGTAGGCCACTGGCTATTGCTTGTGAGGTGGGAGGACAGAGCAGTCCCACTGGGACAGGGCACCAGGGCAGCAAGTGGCACATGGAGAGAGTGTGATGGAGGGCAGCTGGCACAGCTTGTGTGGCCACTGGCCCCTCCTCACAACTGCTTCTCTGATTTACTTCTGCCTCCCACTGCATGCAATGAGGAAATCTGAGGCAACAGCATTTCACCCATCACATGTGATATTTGGGAGTGCATTTCTTTCTGGGACAACATCCTCTGGGTGAGGCTGCAGACCAGAGACAGGTCAGCAAAACTTAAGACTTCTGTGTGAAAACCTCCTTTTTCAGTCCAGGAAAGTGTTAAACAGCATTTCCTGTCCTATGCGTGGTCTGCAGCCCCAGTGGCAGCATCACCTGCCTTATTTTGGCTTGGGGGACAGGAGAGCTGCTAATGACTATGTCACTCTCTAGAAACACTATCTGCATGGCAGAGGTCAGGCTTACCTTGGGACCTGGAGCAAAATAACTGCCTGGTGGCCCTGGGGGCCCTGGTGAACCCTGAAACAGCAAACAAAGCAGGCATGAGCATGGCTGAGATGAACATGGCAGCACAGTGCTCCGACCAGGAGCTGCCGCAGACCAGGAGCTGCCCAAACACAGTGATGAGCTCAGCTGACAGGAAGGGACCTGAGAGCCCCTCTGGGGCCAGGGATGTTCATGCAGAAGCAGCACACAGCCAGCACTGGCTGGGTGTCCAGGTGCAACAGCATCTGTATTTAAGAGGCAAAATGACTTCAGCTGGAGGTGCAGCCCCAGATCTGGAGGTCTCTTTTTGCATTCTCCCCTCTCCAGTCAGCTGGGCTGGGGAGAAGCAGCCTGCTGAAAACACCCAGCAAGGTGCAATTAAGAAGGGGAAACAAGGGAGTCTGTGTGAGCACTAACAGCAGGAGCCCCTTGCACAGCCTAAGGAAGCTGTTTCTCCTGGGCACTGCTGGGTTTGGAGACCTTGAGCTGAACAAAATCTGCCTGTTGCAAAACACACCTCAAACTGCACAACTCATGGTCTTGCTCAGCTGCAAACCAAGCCACTGTCACCTACTCAGGCACCTTGTTTCCACCAGTGCACACTGCAATGCTGTTCCACTGAAGCACACTGCAAACCTCCCCCTTTCCAGAGCCCTGTCCATGAGACAGGTCAGGGAGCACACCCAGGAGACAGCCGCTAAGCAGGACAACAGCCAAGTTGGGGAGGTGCAGTGACATGCCCCTTGGCAACCTCTGCAAGCAGCACACAGGAGAGGGCCTGGGTCCAGCAGAGGAAGTCTCCAGATGTTTGGTGGAGCTTCTCCAACCTCCACACTCCACAAAGTCTACTCACAAAGCTGCATGCCATGCAGACATCTGGCAAATGGTAATTACCAGCACTCTGTGTATCCCTGCAGCCTGTTACAAAACAATTAGGATGGTTCTCAAATATGTCTGGAGTTATTTATTCTGTTTGCCTTCTTTCTTCTTAAGGTCAGCCAGGTTAGGCCTCAGGCATCCTTTCCCTTCCTCCCACATCCCAACCACTGCTTGCAGAGAAAAGTGCTCCAGAGGATGGATGCAGTGGAAATTGCAGCATGGGAATAACTCCTCCAGCTGTACTTTGGGTGCTCACCCCTGCTGCATTAGGTGTTTGTACATCACAGGCTCTGCTGAGGTGCTTTTACCTGCAGGATATTGACTGGTATCCCACAGCTGGATCCTGTGAGCCTAGGACCCAGCTCAAGTTCACAGCTTCAGGTTTTGCCCCTGGTTTTGCTGGCACAGCCTCAGTATTCTCAGCACCCACAGCCCCCACATGCAATAAGCTCTTCCCTCCCATCCAGTTTTGGGCACCGCAGTACAAGAGAGATGTGGAGGTGCTGGAGTGGGTCCAGAGGAGGGCAATGAAGCTGGGAAGGGCCTGGAGAATAAATCTGATGAGGAGTGACTGAGGGAGCTGGGGATGGTTAGTGTGAGGAAGAGGAGGCTGAGGGCAGACCTCATTGCTGTCTGCAGCTACCTGAAGGGACATTGTGGAGAGGCTGCTGCTGGGCTCTGCTCACAGGGAGTTGGAGACAGAACAAGGGGGAATGGCCTCAAGCTGAGCCTGGGGAGGTTTAGATTGGACATTAGGAAAAAGTTTTTCATGGAGAGAGTGGCCAGGGACTGGAATGAGCTGCCCAGGGAGGTGGTGGAGTCACCCACCCTGGATGTGTTTCAGGGTGGTTTGGATGTGGTGCTTGGGGCTATGGTTTAAGGTGAATCTTGCAGAGTAGGGTTCTAGGTTGGACTTGATGCTCTGTCTGTGTGACTTGATGCCTGGGTGTGTCTGTGGTTCTGTGGTCTGTGTTGAGACAGATCTCAGGAAGGAGATCAGGACAGAGACAGACACAGTGCCGCAACATCGCTGTGCAGAGCCTGGCAGGTTTTCAGCCCTTTCCCTCTAAGCACAGGGATCAGAGTGGTGTTGGTGTGGAGCTCACCTTGAGCGCATCCAGGATTCGGCCGTCGTAGTCAATCACTACTGTGTCACCCTGCTCCCCTTTCAGGCCAGGGGGACCCTGCAAACCGAGCAGAGATCTTACTTATTTCTTTATCCTCTTTGGTTTTTACAGCATCTGAAAAGTAGGTGGTACAAAAGCAAAGACCTGACACCCCATGCTGGGGGGTTATCACCTTACAGACGCTGTCAGTGTAATCAGTTCCTGGTCTGACAGCTCTGCCAGTCAACCAGACCTCAGAAGGTGTAATGCAGAGCTGCACACAAATCCTCATTTGATTACCCCTTGGAGAGCTGCACAGAAATCCTCACTCAATTATCCCTGTTCCCAGCAAAAAATGGGTGGCAGGAGGGTCATGCTGATAAGGAGGTCAAACTTGACTGCACTCTCCAGAGCTACCTCCCACAGCAGTGTTCAGTATCCACAGAATGTTTGGTTAAACCTGCACCATCTCTTTTCTAGCCCCAAACTGATCCTGAAATGCTTCAACCAAACACAAAGCAGGAGGAGGTGGTGGGGAACAGCTCAGGTCAAGACAAACACACTGAGAAAGCAAAACCCCTGAACATCCATACCCGGGGTCCGATGGAGCCAACTCCTCCCTTCTCACCAGGTTCGCCCTGCAATTCAAAAACCACATATTTGGTTAAGAGAGACCAAGGAAAACATGGGCTATGTATCTTAGGGGTGGTTCAGAGCAAGACTCAGCACTGCTCAGGCCACACCTTGAGTCCTGTGTCCTGGTCTGGGCCCCTCAATTCAAGAGAGATGTTGAGGTGCTGGAAGGTGCCCAGAGAAGGGCAGCAAGGCTGGGGAGGGGCCTGGAGCACAGCCCTGTGAGGAGAGGCTGAGGGAGCTGGGGGTGTGCAGCCTGCACAAGAGGAGGCTCAGGGCAGACCTCATTGCTCTCTGCAGCTACCTGAAGGGAGGTTGTAGCCAGCTGGGGTTGGGCTCTGCTGCCAGGCACCCAGGGACAGCACAAGGGGACACAGCCTCAAGCTGTGCCAGGGGAGGTCTAGGCTGGATGTTGGGAAGAAGTTGTTACCAGAGAGGGTGATTGGCATTGGAATGGGCTGCCCAGGGAGGTGGTGCAGTGCCCATCCCTGGAGGGGTTGAAGCAAAGCCTGGCTGGGGCACTTAGTGCCATGGTCTGGGTGATTGGCTGGGGCTGGGGGAGCTTGGAGCTCTCTTCCCACCTGCCTGATTCTATGAGAGAAAATGCAGCACCAAGGAGGAGCTGCTTCTCCTAGCAAAAAAACCCCAAACCAAGTAAGACAACCCGGATTTGACTTCAGAGCAAATGTGTGCTGCAAAAAGCAGCACTGGTGTGAGGCAGCTGATGGTGAGAGAAGGTCTGAGGGTGGTGGAGCAGCTTAGCCTGCCCAGGGCTGAGCTCTGCTGCAAGCCTGTGCCAAACTCCAGCCCCTTGCACTGAGGTTTCACAGAGCCTCTCTTTGCTGCAGGCTGAATTCTGTGTGTGGAAAGCCTCAGCCCACATATTTAAACCATTGCTGAGGGGGAGCTGAAGGAAAAGGGAAGGGCAGTGCCAAATTCCCNTAATTTTTTTTTCCCCCATTCATTTGGGTTTTTTTTGGCTTGGTTTTCTTTACCTTGTTTTGTTGGTTGTATTTCCTCCACTCATTTGTTTTTGCTTGCTTGTTTTTCCTTTTTTTTTTCTTTTCCCCCGTTTGTTTTTGCTTCTTTTTCTATCTTTTTTTCCCCCCTTCTTTTTTGCCCATTCATTTGGTTTTCTTTGGTTTTCTATCCTACTTCTCTCCTCCCATTCATTTCGTTTTCTTTGTTTTTATTTCCTTCCCCCCCTTCCCCATTCATTTGGGCTTTGTTTATTTATCTTGTCTCTTTCTCTCACTCCCTTCCTCTCTCTAAAAGGTGGAAGTTGGGAAGTTTGGAAAGAAAACCAACCAACCAGGTGATTAAAAAACTGTATAAATGCAAAGACTCTCCATAGGAAAACTCAACTGAGGAGATCCCAGGGGAGCAAACCAGCACAGCTACCTTTCCTTTTCTTCCTTAGTAGCTAAGAGTCACCTCAGCTCATGTTCCATCAGAATGGGCTAGGCTGAAGGGACCTCCAAAGCTCATCCAGTCCAACCCCCTCTGCATTCAGCAGGGACATCCTCCACTAGAGCAGGTTGCCCAGAGCCCTGTTGAGCCTCACCTTCAATGTCTCCAGGGATGTGGCCCCAACCACCTCCCTGGGCAACCTGTTCCAGGGCTCCATTACCCTCATGGTGCAGAACTTGTTCCTAACATCCAATTTAAATCTGCTCTGCCCTAGTTTGAAGCCATTTCCCCTTGTCCTGTCCCTGCAGGCCTGTGTGAACAATCTCTTTCCAGCCTTCTTGTATCCCACTTCAGGTCCTGGCAGGCTGCTATTAGGTCTCCCTGGAGCCTTCTCCAGGCTGCACACCCCCAGCCCCCTCAGCCTGTCCTCATAGCAGAGCTGCTCCAGTTCCCTGAGTATTGCCATGGCCTCCTCTGGACCTGTTCCATCAGGTCCATCTCCTCTTTGTATCAAGTGCTCACAGACAGCTTCCTGCCCAGTGAGGGGATACAGAAAACACAAGTGGCTGTAGATCCTGCTAACCAAGCAGCAGCTGAGAGGGGAAATCACAGCCCATGGATGCTGCCCAGCTCTCCCCATCACCACTGAGCACAGCCAGGCTCTTACTGCATTGCTTGGCAGTGATGGAGGGCAGTGGAACAGGGCAGCATCAAAGTGCTCTGGGCTTTGAAGCAGTGCCACAGCCACTGATAGCATCAAAGTGTCATCAGAGGATTTGCTCTCCTGGGGGAAAACAGGCAAACTGATGACAAAACACTTTCAAAACCTCTTATTCTGAGCTCTGCCTGATCCAGCTTTCACTAAGTCACCAGGAAAAGCTAAAATACTTCCTAATACCCCCTGGTTGTGTTCCAGTTTGGGTGTTTTCTGAGCCTTCTGGAAGGCAGAGGGCTAAAAGCCCTGACTCAGCTGAAAGCCTCTGCCTCTAGCACTGTGCTCAGCCTCCCAGCTAACAGATTGTGACTTACCTTGGGTCCTGGCAAGCCTTCCGTGCCGTTCTCTCCCCTCAGACCCACACTTCCTTTTTCTCCCTGAAAACAAGGCAATTTGGGCAAATGCAACACAGGTGGGATGGAGAACAGATTTCTTCAGGTTACACTTTCCTTACTTCAGCTTTACTTTCACACACATCAGGAAGCAAAGCTCTGCTTCTACCCAGAAATAACACATCATGTTGGCTAGGTGCAAAGGGGAGTTTGTGAGGCAAAAGTGAAGCTTTCAGGCTCAAGAGTTTGGCTGTGGGTGGTTTGTTCAGCCACCAAGTTAGCTCCAGAACGTTTGGGGCAGCCTTCTGTGGAGAGTCCATGGCACCTGGGCAATGCAAATCCACAGCCCAGACCCCAGCTCTGGGCCATTCTCAGTGCCACTCCTCAATGTGTTTCTGCAATTCTCTGACACGCAGCAAGCTGAGCTTGCAGACTTCTCGTGGGCAGAGCCAGCAGAGGGGTGAGTTGTGCCTCTCCTCCTCCTCTTTTTCGTTCCTTTCCCATGTCAAGGGAGAAATGTGCTTCTCCACCCACCCCAGCTGCAACACTGTGCCAAGAAACCAGATGGCAAAAAGATGCTGCCAAGTACATGCACCAGAGGGACACAGAGCAGAACATACCTTAGGGCCCATAGGACCTGGTTCCCCAGGGATTCCATCATCACCCTGATGACATAAAACATTAAAAAGTGAAATACCAAGAGCTCATAAGCACCTATTGTTGGGATCCAACCTGCTGTTTCCCAACCTCTGCCTCCCCTGCTCCTGGGGAGGTGGATGGGCACCTCCCAGAATTTCATTAAAGCAGGTTTTGGGGAAGGTGCTCCCCCATCTTCAATAGAAATTAGTTATTTAATCCATTTAGGGTTTTTTTTTGGGTGCCAAAGGCTTCTTGCAGGCTGCCACCCACCCTCATGGACTTCATCACAAGTCACCAGCATGCCCAGCTGCCAGGAGATTTTGTTTCACTACTCACCCTTCATTGTTCTCCTTAGAGAAACCCTCTTTGAAGGTGCTGAAGAGATTAATTTTACTGGCCAGTTATGAAATGTTTAAAGTCAAATTCTGGTCTGAAAAGCACCCATGGCTAGGCCTGTTTTGGGCCAGAGCAGTGAGAGAAAGGCTGGGTCCTGTCAGCACTTTTGGCCTCAGTTAAAGACAGCGATTTAGCAACTGCTCGATGGCACCACCAGAGCTCAGACACGTGAATCTCCAGCAGCCTGCAAAGCCCAACCCAAGCAGCATGCAGGGCAGAAGCTCCCACGAGGCCAAGGTGCTCTGTGGTGATGCCTATCCCAGAAGCCTCAAACCCATGCCAGGGGCCCCTGGGCAGATAGCAGCCTCCAGGCACCTCTCGGTTTGGATGGAATTATTGGAGTGAAAGGGCTCAAGACCCACTGCTTGCTTTGGAATTTGCTATTTCATTCTGTGTCTATTGGGCAGCTGTGACTGCAGCTTCTGGCTGGCTCCTGGGCATGCAAACCAGGCTGCAGGCACAGCTGTGCCTGTGCTTTGGGATCCTGTGGGGGAGAAACCTCAGGGAACACAAGGAGGGGCTTGGTGTGGACAGGCAGGGCTGTGGCTTCTCCCTCAGCCTCTGGCTGTGACAAGCATCAAGAAAAGCACAGAGAGAACTAAATAAAATTTATCAAATCACCATTTTACCTTTATCCCTTGGATGCCAGGCTCACCCTTTAACAGCAAGACAAGCACAGGCAAGCAAACAAACAAAAACAACAACAGAGGAGAAAAGTTTAGGGATGTAACAGGGAGCAAGACTAATTGCATGGCCTAATTAATTGTCAAATTTAAATGCTGGCCCTTATGCTGATCATTTTTAGATCTGCCCCCTCCCAACAAAAATGCTAGGAAGCACATTCCCACCACTTCCAGCCCTGCCATGGCTCCCTCCACTCCCACTGCAAGGTTCTAACAGGGGCAGTGGTTGTGATATTGAGCAGGTGACACATTCAGACAAGTTAATGGCTGAAGATACACCTCAGAAGTTCTGTATCTGACCTACACTGAAGAGTGCAAGATCACTGCCGAACACTTATCTTCATCTCCACACCCCAGGGCAGCAATATGTCAAGAATCTGGGATAAAATCAGATAAGGAATTACTTATTACCCACCTTTGGTCCTGGAGGTCCCCTGGCACCCTGTTGAAGACAAGACCAGTTGAGGCATAGAAGTTCCATGTAAACATGGGGAGGATTTTTTTCCCTGTGAGGGTGACAGAGCACTGGAACAGGCTGCCCAGGGGGGTTGTGGAGTCTCCCTCTCTGGAGATGTTCAAGACCCACCTGGATGTGTTCCTGTGTGATCTGGTCTAGGAGATCCTGCTCTGGCAAGGGGGTTGGGCTGGATGAGCTTTGGAAGTCCCTTCCAGCTCCTAACCTTCTGTGATACTCATTTAACAATAGAATGCAGCAGGATAAAAACCTTTCCAAGTGCATTTAAATTCCCATTAAAATAAAAAAATATGACATGGATGCCAACTTCTCCTCTTCCCCTGCAAGCACAGCTGTAAGTGCTTTGTGCTCTCACAGGAAATAAGAAAATACACAAGCTGGAAAGGAATATTGATGTAGAATAAGCACATTTTTGTCCAGTTTAGAATGGTAGGATGCACTGGGTTGGAAGGGACTTTTAAAGGTCTTCCAGTTCAAGCCCCCTGTAGTGAGCAGGGACATCCTCCACTAGATCAGGTTGCTCAGAGTCCCTCTCATCAAGCCTGATCTTGAATCTCTCTAGGGATGGACTCTCCACATCCCCAGGCAACCTGTTCTAGTGTTCCCTCATGGTAAAGAGCTTCTTCCTAGTGTTCAAAATGCTTCTTCCTGATCTCCAAACCTGGTCCTCCATGAACTGGAGTTACAATGCCAGAAGGCAAGAGAGGAGCAGAAGTAGGGATACAGCAGCAGCACATCCCTCCAGAGGCGGCAAGGGAGCCAAGGCTGGCTCCCCTTCCTCCCAGGGCACAGGTACCCCACGACAAACACCCATTTTAGGACACCTGTAATTCCTGTGGGGTTTGTTGCCTCCATAAGCAATGACACAAACCCACTTGCTGCAGTGAGCTGAAGGGTGCTGAGGAGCCAAGGGGGAAAGGGGCACAGAGGCTGGGCAGTACTCACCATGAGGCCATCCTCTCCTGGCTCGCCTTTGAGACCCTGCCAAAATCAAAAGGCCAACACTGAAGCCATTGCCCCTGCAAAAGGCTCAGCACTCATTACAGAGCTCAGCAGCACTCTGACTTAGCAAGTAAACTGTCAGCAATCCAGAGGTTTGCTGCAGGTCGACTGGCAGCTACAGACTGGGGCAGAGATTTCCTCCAGCTTATAACCAGCACCCACAAATGCATGCTCTGGGTCCAGCTCTTTGCACCAAAACTGGAGAGGGAAAGTTCTCTCCTGCTCCCTTGGCCCTGTGCCCAAAGCTCTGCTGTATGAGCAGCTGCTGGCTCAGGCTGGGGCCCCAGCATTTGGGGAGTCAGCACTGGGGAGGGGGACACCCTTCGGCCTCCTCTGCCTCGCTGGGGTGGGAACTGCGCGGCACATGCTCGCTCTTCATCTCCCGTCCTTACAGGGGGGCCCGAAGGTCCTCTTGGGCCATCTTTTCCCGTATCACCAGGAGGCCCTCTGGCACCTGGGGGTCCTGGTGGACCAGGAGGGCCAGTGGCTCCATCTCGACCTTGGTCGCCCTGGAAGAATGTCACACAGACATGGTGAAACGAAGCGGTGGTGGCAAGCGGTGGCCACAACACATGCACTGCATCCCGAGGCCATTAGCAGCCTGGCCTCTCTTGTCCCAGAAGAATTAATTTCCAGCTTCCATGTGGGAAGTGTGCTCATGGCCAATTCACACCCTTTGGGTCTGGTTCCTTAACCGGGATTTCGCTCAATGCCTTCTGACGAGGCTTCACCTCGCCAAGCCCCTGTGCAGTGACTGCCTGCATGGAAACCACCAATTTGAAAGTACCCAGAAATAGCCCAGACCCAACAACGTGCTGGCACAGAGCATGCACACACTTCCAGAGCTGAGTGGGCCACACCAAGGCAAAACCACACAAAAAAAGAGCAGTGCTTAGCAGGACTCTTCAAACACAGCCGAGGTCAGCCATCAGCATCCGGCACTGCTCCCAGCCGGCATCGCTCGGATGCAGGAGACCAAAGCAGCAGCTGCATCTCCGTGACTATGAAGGTTTGGTAGGTGCCCACTCTGGAGGAGAGCACCCCAGGGGACTTCACCACCCACTTATCAGCTCCTGAGCCCCTGCCAGCCACCACAGCCCAACCCCGGGGCTGCGGCTGGGCACATCCATGCGGCTGCACAATGGAAAGCCTCATGGAAAGGCCATCTCATAAATCTCTTAGCCACATCTGGAAGGGTTACCACCGAGGCAGTGTGAGGGCTGTGTTTAATATGTGGTACACCCTCAAATCAGGGGCAAGTGTGGGATTTTCCCAAGTCCTCAAGTGACTTAGCAGCACAAACCCCATGGCTTTTCAACAAGCTCTGTGCTCCTGAGTCACTTGCATAGTTGTTGAAGAAAAAAAAAAGTGATTGCAAATGCTGAACTCTGCATCTAATTAGGTTAAGCTGAGAGTCTCCCACTCTTAATTTTGCCTAATTAAACTGCCACATTTGGAGTAGGAGGATTCAGACAACTCTAGGTTTAGTGCATTTTAGTTTGTGGTACCAGCGCTATTATCATAGAATGGTAAGGTTGGAAGGGACCTCAGAGATCATCCAGTTCCAACCCCCTGCCATAGCCAGGGACACCTCCCACTAGTACAGGTCACTCAAGGCCTCCTCCAACCTGGCCTTGAACACCTCCAGGGAGGTTGTGGAGCACAGAATCACTTATCGTGATCTTTGATCATGTTGGGTGATTTTGTGCTCCATACCCTCCCTGGGCAACCTGTGCCAGGGTCTCACCTCCCTCACTGCAAACAACTTCCTCCTAACATCCACTTTCAATTTCCCCTCCGCCAGTTTAAACCCATTGCCCCTTGTCCTGGCATTGCAAGAGCTTGTAAATAATCCCCCCCAGGCCCCCTTCAGATACTGGAAGGCTCCTATAAGGTCTTCATATGAGCATCTACAAGACTTGGCTGCTTGATCTCTGCTTCCCACAGGTGACCAAATCACAGGATGTTAGGGGACCCAAAGAGATCATTGAGTCCAACCCCCCTGCCAGAGCAGGACCAGACAAGCTAGCTCAGGTCACAGAGGAATGCATCCAGACAGGCCTTGAAAGACTCCAGAGAAGGAGGATCATAAAATTAATCCCTTTTATGTCTTACCTCCCCCTAAATTCCAACAAGATTTCACTCAAGCATGCTCCCAACAAGCCCCTCTGAAAGCAGCCCTGGTAGTGACAAATTGAAGCAGCAGCAGTGCAGCATCAGCCAGAAAGGAGCAGCAAAAGCAGCTGAAAGAATCAGAGCAAAGCAGCAGCACAGAGTGAGGAGGTCTAACCTTGAGCACTCGCCGGCTAAAGACAAGCTGGTCGTTAGCCAGAAATCCATGGTTCAGCCGGGGGAAAACCATCTAGCCAGGCCAAGTGGGAGGCAGAGGAGGAAAGAGCAAGAATTTAAGATGAAAGCACAGTGACAGAATGAGTTTTGGAGGCTGCAATGATACAGAACAGTTTTTCTTCAGTAATGAATTGATGCACCAGGGGGAAATGATCCAGGTAGGCACCGGCGGCTGTATGAAGGGTCTGGGCGCGCCGGAGCTGGGGAAGCAGCAAGCAGACAAACAAGTATCTGTTCATGAGCTGGCTGCACAATAGGCCATTCAAAGCAGCTGGGGTACAGAGGGTTCCCTACTGCAGGCCTTTCTGCAGAATAAAGAGCATTATTCCAGTAAAAGCCACAGGGGATACATCCCAGCATTTCTCCCGAGACCACATATTACAGATTTTTTTCAGAGGCTCAAATGAATCCTGATGTATTCCCCAGGCTGCAGCAGGCAGATCAATCTCCTAAATTTATAGGATGCAAAAACAATGTATTCAGACCATGTCAGTAGTCATTGCTATTGTCTCTTAGCCTTGCCACTTCTCTGTCTAGGGAGAAGCAGCGAGACATTTCCTTTCTCAGGACATTGCTTGTCTCTCCCTTTCCTTCATCCATCTCCGCACACATCCGTAGGAGAACCAAAGGGATGGAGTAAAGCCCACATGGGAACACAGGGCACATCACAGAATGGTAAGGTTGGAAGGAACCTCAAAGCTCATCCAGTTCCAAACCCTAGCCATAGGCAGGGACACCTCCCACTGGCACAAGTCACTCNGCAGAGCCCCAACTCTCTCAGCCTGTCCTCACAGCAGAGCTGCTGCAGCCCTCTCAGCATCTTCGTGGCCTCCTCTGGACCTGCTCCAGCACTTCCATGTCCTTCCTGTGCTGAGGGCTCCAGAACTGCACACAGGACTCTGGATGGGGTCTGAGGAGAGCAGAGCAAAGGGGCAGAATCCCCTCCTCCCTTGCCCTGCTGCCCACACTGCTCTTGATGCAGCCCAGCACTCAGTTGCTGTCTGGGCTGCACTCACACTGCAGCCTCATGTTGAGTTTTTCATCACCCCAGATTCATGAGGATTTTGAAAGGTATATAAGGAACAAATCCTCTTCTCTAAATTGCCCACGGAGCTTCTAAACCTTACACACAAATAAAAGAAAAACCTCAGGTTCAGTTTTGAGGTAGATATTTGTGGTAGTTTGAGGCATCCTGAGTCTCCCTTAACAAAACCATTCCTGTTCTCCAGTCCTGGGTAGCTTGTGGCCCCAAACTGGGACAATATTGCATGGGCAAGCTCAGCTCCTGCTCAGCCTCCCAGGACAGGCCCAGCAGCAGGCACCCACAGGTACATCAAGTATCAAAGTTTTAACAGAGAGGGAGAAACAGAAAGTCAGAAAACCTACCCAGCCCTGGAAAGCAAACCTCTCCCAGAGCTTTCTGCCAAGCTGTAGGGAGAGGCTTTACTTCAGCCCTCACTTAAATAAAGCCACTTTGAGGAGAAACAATGTTGAAATCCTGAGATTTTAACAAGCCAAGGATGATGCCACATGCAAATTAATGGGGACACAGAGCCCTTGCACTTGGCCAGGCCCTCCAGCTGCCACAGAAATCACCAAAAGGGCTCTACCAAGAGCAAAGGGTTCTGTGGCAGACCTCAAAGACTTAGTTTTGTGGCTTCTCATGGGCATGAAGATGCCCAAGATCATTAAGTCAGATTTTCAAAGAAGCCCAAAGAGCCAGGCAGGAATGAAAACTTTTTTTCTCATCCCTCAGATTACTGAGCACCACCTAAGTGAACACCTTCCAAGCCCAGCTCTGTATGTTTTAATGTGAAATGATAATTTGCATTTGCTCTGAGGCCAAAACTACCAAGTTCCAGCAAATTCAACCATCACACATTTAAAGAGTCCAGTGGGGAGTGAACCACGGAAGGTGAACAGCCCTAATCATAGAATCAAAACAGGTGGGAAGAGAGCTCCAAGCTCACCCAGCCCAACCTAGCACCCAGCCCCAGCCAATCACCCAGACCATGGCACTAAGTGCCCCAGCCAGGCTTTGCTTCAACACCTCCAGGGATGGGGACTCCACCACCTCCCCAGGCAGCCCATTCCAATGCCAATCACTCTCTCTGGCAACAATTTCGTCCTAACATCCAGCCTGAACCTGCCCTGGCACAGCTTGAGACTGTGTGCCCTCGTTCTGTTGCTGGGTGCCTCGCAGCAGAGCCCAACCCCACTTGGCTACGACCTCCTTTCAGGTAGCTGTAGACAGCAATGAGGTCTGCCCTGAGCCTCCTCTTCTGCAGGCTATTAAATAAGGGCTACTAAATAGAGAAACATCATCTCTGGCCCAAGAAACATCCGAGCCACAGATAAGCAGGCTTCAGGAAAGCTGTTAAGTGTGATGGAGTTAGATGTTCCTGCTCCACTCTGCCAACACGCCTGGTCCCAGGGCACTGGGCTGTCTGTCCATTGAGTAACACTGGAGCTTTAGAGCACAGAAGCCTTGAATGTGGCACCTTCCAGCTTTAGAGTTCTTGCTTTAGCCATTTCAACTTAATGTTCCAAAGTAAGCAAACAAATAACATTGAAAACAAAAATTAAAAAGAAAGAAATGCTCATAGGTGTCTCTGTTGGGTGTCACTGTCAGCTCTGCAGGACACTTTCTGTGCTGAGCTTGGCAAACACTTCTCTTCTGGCAAAAAGTAAGAGAAGAAAAAGCTCCTTTTCTATCTGCAGCCTAAACTCAACCTGTTGCTACGGAGCCAGAGCAGCCACACCAGTGCTGAGACCCACAGCAGCTCAGGGTACAGATGCAGATGGCACTGCCCACTGAGCAGGAGCACCCACTGTGGGGCACTGGACACAAGAGCATTTCTCTGACTAGTTGAAGCTCCTTTCCTCCCTTTTGAGAGCAAGCTCAGTGCTGCTGCCCAGATGTGCAGAAATTCATCAGTCCCATCATTTGTCCAAACGTCTCAGCTGGCAGTGAGAACAAAATCACCCAAGCTATGGCAACAAATCCAGAGTGGTCAGGGAGTGCTGGCTCAGGGGGAGAGTCTGGCTCATAAAATCAGTCCCTCACAGAGGTCTAGAAATGTATTTGGTTTTAAGAGAGGAGAACAAGCACAATATCAGGGCACTGCAGTTCCAGCTGGGCAGCATCCTGCCCCGACTGACTCTTTCCTCCCCAGAGCAGAGGGGATCTGCTTTTGGCTTCCCCCTGCAAATGCACTTAGGTGCATTTTGTCAGGATGCTTGAGGATGTTTATTCCCCATCCTGTTTAGCTGAGGCTGCACAAGAGACTTTCTAATGCTGTTTGCAAGTACTGGTGAGCTCTGTGCAGACTCTTCCCTCAGCTCTCCAAAATCACCTTCCACCTGCACTGGGCACACTCACACGTGCCATAATCTCCTTTTTGTCCATGCTGGCTGCAGGTGAGTATTAAAGATGGAAAAAGCAGCAGCACAGACACAAACATATTCAGCTAATGCCTAACTGCCTTCATCTCATCACAGCCAGTCCCTCCAAAGCTGCTCCCAAGCATTATTCCCTTTTGTCCCTCATTCCTGTGCCCACTGACACACTATCCAGAGCCCATAGGCATGCACATTTCTGAGGGAGGCAGTGCTGGATATGCTGCCAGTTATTTATCCTCCCATGGATGGGATGACTTGCTGGGACACATCTTTCAAAATCAGCTAAACAAAGCCACTGAAACTGGGAGGAAGAAGATAGATGAAATGGAGAAATGGAAAAGAATCTGGGCCAGATGGTATTAAGTTTTGGTATCCAATCCACAATCCTGAGTGGCTGGAGACATAAAGGAAGCAATTTCCAAAGCCAGGCAACAGTTGTTAGACCTACTTGTGCACAGCTCTGCCAGGCTGGTTTCTCCCCCTGCCCTCCCAAATTGTTACTGAGGTTTTTTCACTCACTCTTGTGCAAGATGACATAACTAAATCAACCAGCAAAGCCAGATCTGGGTAAGTGCAGGACAGGCGGAAAGAAACACTGATTTTTGTCAGCAGGTTAAAATGTAGGACAAGTGTTACCTTGGGAGCTGGCACCCACCCCTGTGAGTCCAGGCACAGCTGATCCCAGGGGCACCTCCCGCAGCACAGGCAGGAGCTGTGTTCCCTCCAGCAGCACAGGCCACAGGGACTTGGGAGCCTGAGCAGCATCTCCTCCAGCCCTGAAGACATCCACAGCCTCAGCTCAGGAGTGAAAACTCACTCCCCTGTGCTGCTGAATCACCTCTTAAAGCCTTTTATGAGCACATGGGTGGGCTCTTAAGGTTGAGATCTTGTGCTGAGCGCCTCCTTCACCACGCAGCGCATAAATCTGCTAGGGAAATTTTGTGCACTCTTGGAGCCTGAGGGTGACATTTCCAAAGGCTCTCAAGGCACTTGGAAGCTGCTTCAGAAAATGACACCAACTTCAAAAACTATCTTAACAGCCTCCAAGGGAAAAGAGAGAAGTGGATCTGGAGCATCTCTGCCTGACGTTAACCACTGAGGCCCTGGCTACGTTTCCAGCAACTGCATCTAAACCTAGCAGCCAACTCCTGGGTGCCAGCTCCAAATGCAGCCTCTGCACGGGGCCCATACACCAGCATCCCAGCAAACCTTCCCTGTGGGATTTCCTGTAGGTGCCCATAACCCAGACAACTCAACCTTTGTAACTTCAGTGGAGCAGAAGCACCACAGACCTCACAGCAAGCTCTCCTGTCTCATTCCCAACAGGTCACAGCAAGATCTCCTGTCTCATTCCCAACAGAGAATCATAGAATCATTTAGCTTGGCAGAGACCTTTAAGACCATTGAGTGAAGCCATTAACCCAGCACTGTCAGGTCACCACTAATGTCCCCTCAGCACCATATCTCCCTACATGACTTTTAAACCCCTCCATGAACGAAGGCTTCCCTGGGCAGCCTTGACAACTGTTTTGGGGAAGAGATTTTTCCTAACATCCCAACTAAACCTCCCATCATGCAATCTGAGGCCATTTCCTCTTGCCATACCACTGCTTAGGAGAACAGACCAACTCTCACCTCCTTCCAACCTCCTTTCAGACAGTTGTAGAGAGTGAGGTTTCCCCTCAGCCACCTTCTTTCCAGGGTAAACCACCCCAGTTCCCTCAGCTGTGCAGGAGGTTTCCTGCTACTGCTGCCATCACCAACACCACAGCAGGGGCTGTGGGACAGCCATGTCCCCCTTGCACCCCACAAGGGCCCATCCTAACGCACTGGAGGAAATCTTGACTCCACACATCCCCACATTTCCACAAAACTCCATTAATTTCTGTGTGTTACAGCCAAAGCAGTTTTCCCTCATCATACAGTTACATTGAACCCTCTGGTTTCCAGGGCAGCAGAATAATGCCAGCATGGCTCCACACTCCCAGGGGAGCAGCTCGGCAAGAGAGGAGGAACTTTCTATCCTGCACAACTCTGGGCCTTTCCTTGGGACACCAGGTTTTGCCACTACACACTGGCATGCTAATGCCAACAAATAAGGAGCACAATTTCAGGAGGATGAAAACTGACACTGGAAGACAGAGTCAGGAATAGGAAAGCCCAACCCTTTCTGAAGTACCTGAAGGTCTTTAACCCGTTTCCCCAGCATCAACGTCAGGGAAGCCCCCACTGCAACGAGGTCCAAGGGCAAAACAAAATGTTGGGGCACTGACAGCAAACCTCAGTTTGCGACAGCGAAGCTGCGTGAGGCAGGGACCAAACGCAGGCATGCTTCAGAACAAACCACTGTGCTCCGTTGCGTGAGGCAGGGACCAAACCCAGGCACACTTCAGAACAAACCACCGTGCTCCGTTGCTACTCACCCTCGGGCCGACGTCCCCTGCTTCACCCTGCGCACCAAGCGAGACAGCAAAGGGTCAGCTGCGTGAGCTCCAACTGCGACCGCGCCGAGCGCGGGGTCAGCCGGACGCGGGCACGGCGCATGAGGGAAGCAGCAAGAGTCCTGTGGCTTAATGGAGTCACAAGCAGGGAGGAGAAGGGCTCGAGACAACACAATGGCAAATGATTCTGCCCTGGCAGGCGATGAAGCAGATCATAAATCAGAAAGAGTGGATTGCTTCCAACTCTGAGGCTCCCCCCGGCAACTGCTTATGTGCTACACATGCAAAGCTTCACATCACTTTCGGTGCGGTAATGATCTTCTTGGGCTGCTCTCATTCTGTGGGAGGATGTCATGCGAGCACAGAAACGTGGAGCCCACAGCCTTGCTCTTGGAGGGAAGCAAGAAGAGAGTTGCATGCCACTCTCCTGCCCCTTAAGGGGTTACCAGGAAGTCTACAGCACGGATGAGCTGAAAGGCCATGCTTGCTCCTCCTACACTTTTGCAAACTATTTGCTTGCCCTCTCCTGAGGCTTTTCCGAGAGCAACTTGAGAATCTGCTCCCACGTCCCAGCAAAACCCAGTGGCAATGTCATGCATTGGGGGAGCCCAACCTGAGAGAATTACAGCAGGAAAAGGACATACAGTTGCTTTCACAAAAGGAGCCTTTACCTTCTCCCCTTTTGGTCCTGGAGGTCCCTGGAAATACACAAGAAGGATGTGAGTTAAGGAGCTGCAGAATCACCAATGCACACATCAAAGCCAATGAGACTGCACTGGTCAGTTCACAGACTGGAGCCACACTCACTGTTATTTTAAGTGACACATGCTATTATTTTAAGTCAAAAACTGCTTCCCATGAGCATCACACTACCAAAAACCACCACCAAGGTCCTGCCTGCTATTGCCAGGACAGAGGACCAGAGGAGGAGCAGGGCAGGGCAGGGAGCTCGACAGCTGCTTGCAAACACGTGACTCTCAATAGATGCAAGAGATTTCTTGAAGTACTAAATCACTTCTAGAAAAACACATGCTCAGCATATCATTACAACAATTATACATCTGTTTGAAATAAACAAGGACGGGCTGCTTGCTTTGGCCTGCTTGCTGAAGCCATAAGTCATCTTCCCTCCAAGCAGCTTCCTGCACGACAGGCAGAGCAGTGCTGCAGCCCCAAAGCCACGCTTTGATGTGCCTGCTCTGCAGCCTCCTTCCACCACTGGAAGTTAAGCAGTACTCATGGAAGGTGAGGCAGCACTCATGGGGTTCAGCCCAGTTCATGGTGTTTGGCAAAGTGAGACCTGCTGGGATACAGCGGGAGAAGGTCAGCAGAGAGGCCAACAGCAGCAGCAGCATCTGCATCGCTACACAGCATCCCTCTTGCTGTTCATCTGGCTCTAAGCAAGGCTGCCGGCCCCTTGCTCTCATGGAAGAGCTTATGAGCAGTCTGGTTTGAGTTTGGCCATTTAATAAGTTTGGTTTGTCCTTCAGATCTTCCCTGCCTCTCACTCAGGTCTCCCTCCTGCCTGGTGCACAAGCACAGCTCAGCCATTGGCATCCATGTGCCCCCAAGCGCAGAAGGTGCAGCAAAGGGCTGCTGCTGGGCTTCAGGCTGCTCTTCCACCACGGGGTTTTGCTAATTTAAAGCCAAGCCCAGAGCACAGCACTCTGAGCTGGCTTTCCTTTTTTCTCCTTAGTGCTTTATTATTAGAGTTCTTTATGTTCACATTTGTCATCTTCAGGGGTAGGACGAAAAGCAGCCACAGGAACGTGCAGCTATAATAAACCACTCCCTGACTGGCTAGAAATAAGCGTCGGGAGCAACTTAAGCATTGCAAAGGCTGAAGGACTTCTCCCTCTTGAAACATCACAGTGGGTTTAGGACCAGAGCTTCAAAAGGCTTCTGGTGGTGCCCTCTAGCGGACGTGGGGGAAGAGCGTGGGACTGGGCCACCGAATACAGAGCTGCGTCCTCCTGCAGCAACCAGACCTGCAGCAGGAGGAGCCGGAACTGGCTTAGCGTCCTGAACATAAAAACCTCTCTGCTTCTGTAAAGTAAGAGAAGAGTGAAGCATCTGAGCAGCCAAAGAGCTCCCAAGCAAAAGCCAAGTCAAGAAAACAGCTCAGAAAATGAAGCCCCAGGCTGCCTCACCAGAGGCTCTCAAGCAGCTCCCAGCCAGGCTCCTTCAGAGGTAAATCAATACAGTTTGGGAATGATTCTTTTTATTGCACCCCAGGGAGTATGCAGCCAAGACTGCTGACTTTGCTTCTTCCAGGGTGCTGCTGCTGCTGTTTGTTGCCCAAAGTTGGCCTGCTGTCCAATTGCAAAGCCTCTGCTAGCTGAGCTGGCGTGGGGTGGGGAGAAGCAGCTGAGATGAGCTGACAGGTAAGGCAAAGCTCACCTCTAGCTGTGCTGGCCAGCCCTGGCTCAGAATTTAAACTTGCATGTGTTACAGATCACTGAATAATTTTCCTGAACACAATTTTGTCTCTTAAATAGTTCTATATGTAGTAATAAAAAAGAAAGAGTTGAGGTTCTGCTTATCTGTTGCAGAGCAGCACGAATAAAGACATGTAACATTTGGCACTCGGTGCTACTTACTGGTTTGCCATCCAAACCAAGAGGCCCCTGGAAAGGGAAGGAAAACACAGTAGTGTTAAAAGAGAAGTAATAATAATAAAATAACAAATCAATTTGCAGACACAGCAATAGCAGACACGCTCTGGAAGAGGCTCTACTTACAGACAGTACAATCTTTGGCTAAGTTACTTATATACCTAATCCTTCATCCATGCAATCCAGCAGGAAGGGTTCCCAGAAGCACAGTAAGAGGCATCAAACAACTTGCAGAGCATGAAGGAATGTGACAGGAAGCGACAGGATTAGTGATAGGGAGAAGGTGACACTGCTCTGGCACAGTGCTTGGGACTCCCTGAAGTTCTTCCACGCTAGGAGAGCAGCAGTAAAACAGTCCTGGTTTGGTTAAGCTGAGCGGATCCTGGGAGTGACTCACAGCAGACTCAGATCTGAGCTGTTGTGTTTTGCAAAAGGACTTGCTGAAGCTCTCCCACTCCACCCAAGATGTGAGGATCAGCCAACACCCCCAGCCCAGAGTGGCAAGGATGGGAACTCCTGATGCAGCTCCCTGACTTGCAGAGGGCAAGATGTAGGACCTGAGCAGAGAGCTTGTAGCACACTCAACTTCAGAAAGAAGTCTCAGAATTGGGAGTTATTGTTTTTGCATTTTCAATACCAATTCATCTGCTGTTGGCTATTCTTGTATTAGTGCACAAAGGGACAGGCAGCAAGAAAAACAATGGCCTATTCAAAGCATGGTTGTTTGAGGGAAACAATGTCCACTGGGCTTTCAAAGGGGCTCTTGGCCAACCATGCCACCAAATGGACAAGACTAACTCAGACTTTTAAGTGTTTTGTGAGTCTGGGCTGAAGATTTAGTTGACTCAATTCTATCTGCCCAGCCAAAGGCCTGCATGAGCAAAGGCAGGATTCTGAGAGCAGCCAGAGGATTGCATGGGTCAGAGGAGAGTACATCTGAAATCTGGACTTGCTTCCTTCTTTGCCTGCAACTTTCAGGAGCAGCCATGTGTTGAGATTTGTTATTGTCTTCCTTTTGCATTCTGCTCCATGTCATTTGAATTAAAAAAATGAAGAAATCATTCATTTATTTGATCACTAAGAGAAGAGGAAAGCAACAAACCAGCTGCCCCAGTCAAAACTCACTTCTGCAGAAGTTTTCACTTTGGGGAAACAATAATCACATAAATGACCAGCACAAAGCCTAAGCAAAAGGTGTTTTCTGGACTCCCCATTCCAGAGCATCACAATGCTTTCATGCTGTGCTTTTTGCCCTGGGAGAGGTTTCACTCAAACCTTTCACTCCAAACACCTTACACAGTTAAATGTTCACTGCTATGAGGTGGAGGTGAATTTTCTGTCCAGGACAAACCTGATGCTTTAAGGTAGGGTGGTGACAAAACTCCATCAGCTTCCCCCAAGAGCTGGCTCTAACCAAGACCATCAGTGCACCAGTAGGACAAAACCCACTGATCCAGGGTGCTTTGAGGAAGATGCCATTGATGTGGCCCCCAGCTGACACAGCTTGGTGCATGTCAGAGCCCACTCCTAGCTGTAATCATAGAATCAGTCAGGGTTGGAAGGGACCACAAGGATCAGCCAGTTCCAGTCCCCCTGCTTCACACTCACACTAGATCAGGCTGGCCACAGCCTCATCCAGCCTGGCCTTAAACACCTCCAGGGATGAGCCTTCCACCACCTCCCTGGGCAACCCCTTCCAGGCTCTCACCACCCTCATGCTGAACAACTTCTTCCTAACATCCAGTCTGAATCTACCCAGTTCGAGCTTGGTTCCATCTCAGTTCTCATCATCTGACCATGCAGCAGCAAGGACTCTTTGTGTTTAGCACTGGTCTGGTGCAGCTCTGTGTGACATCCTCCACATTTTAAGAGAAGAGAGGAAACGTTGCTGTCAGTTTGACAAAGAAAACATCTGCAACACCTGGCTGGAGCCCTCAGGTTGGCATAGTGGGAGGAGCTGGGTTAGAGAGAGAGCTGGTGACATGGAGCAGGGCTGAGAGATAACTGCAAGGACTTGTCTTGGTTTGACCCCTCACTAACAGTAACACAGCCACTGGTGTTCCTGCAGGACAATGATAGAAACCATGGTGCACCCCACAGCCATCACCTGAGTGATGGGATCTGTGTTTTATGGACTAGAGTAATGATGTTGTTTGATGGTGGACATTTATACAAGGATGCTGAGAATGCAGCCATGGGTCAGATCAGATGTTGGGGCTTGAGCAGAGCTCATTACTACATCCCCATCCTCTTGCTCCAAGATGGTGCTAAGGGACATGGCTTAGCACCAGGCTTGGTAGAAGCAGATAATAGTTGGGCTTGATGCTCTTAAAGGTCATTCCCAAATGAAATGATTCTATGCCTTGGTTTGGCCACAAATCATTTCAGCCTCATGGGGAAGGGGCTACATTCAATTATGTTTTAACCCAAACCCCAGTATTTTTGAGTTGTTTCACAGCAGGAGCTCAGCAGTCTTGAGACATAGCACCAAAAATGTCACCTCCTCCTCAAAATGAGGCACACCCAACACTGAGGTCAGCTGAAGGCTTAGGAACATGTTTTAGCCTACTGAAAAGACAAGAGGTGGAGCTTGCAAGCTCTGATTCACACGTGGATGGACAACTCTTCCAATAAATAATTAGCATTTCCCCCACAAATCCCTTACCCCTGCTCAGAGCACACCTAGGTGCCAGCCTGGTTAGCTGGCCTTCTGCCTTCCTCCTCTGGTGCCAGCACTGCTGCTGGCAGGGGTGGGCTTGCTCTAGTAACCTAGCAGGAATTTTAAGGGGGAAGGAAGTATCTAGTGAAAATGAAGCCAGAGATGATTAAGAGGATAATCTCTTCTGAGTTGGGCAATTTTCTGTCATGGTTATTTTTAATGTTTCCAGCTCTGCTAAAAATTAGCAGGGGGCTGGGAAGGAAGCCTGCAGTCAGATTTGAAGGCATTCAAAGGGCTCTCCTCAGTGTCTGCCTCCCTGGTTTCAAAAAATGGCAAAAATCTTCCTTTTGAGAAGGAGAGAAGTGCCAGAACAGAAAAGCATGACAGTACTTTAGTATCCCTGCAAAGGGCCCTAGGTCCTTAGGTGGCATGATCTGTAGTGCAAGCAGGGAGCAGAGACCACCCCCTCCTATAGGCTGTGCTGTAAATCCTCACTCCAGGACAGCAGCTGCTGCTGATGCTTTGCATGAGAAGTAAGGTCTGGCAAAAGCTGTGGCCCAGCACACCCTGCCAGACTTGTCACAAGGAAAGCAGGGAAAGGCAGCCAGGTTGCTGTGGCTCTTCTGAGCTTCCCAGTTGAAGCAAAAAGGGAGAAGAGGGACTGAGGAATGAAATGTGAGTCCTCTAAATCACTGCCACTAGCTGCGAATGAACAGAGTACAAGAAGTGCTCTGGGATGTGACCTCCTTCTTACCTCCAATACTGCTGGCCCCTCCCCCCCCCAAAGTCCTCACTGCAGGAAGATTAGAAGCCCTTATTAAAAAAAAGGGCAAGTTTCTACTGCATCCACTTCTGCCACACAAATCATTTGCCCTTTTACATGACAACATTTGACAGCTGCGAAGAGACAGCCTCCATGCATGGCACTGGTCACAGGAGGAGTTAGCCTCCACACAGAATGGCTGCAGTGGCTGTGAGCATGGACAAGCTCTTGGTGGGAAGTTCCTCCTGCATCTGGGGTCCCCAGGGTGAGAACTCCAAATGGTGTCAGCTGGCAGCACGACACAGCATTGGAAGTGTTACTACAAGGAGCTGCTGTGTTTAAGCATTATGATCACTGAAATCCTGTCAGCTTCACCTTCAGCTGCAGAGTGTGGATGGTGCCACTGGAATGGGATGAGCCGCCAGTGGTGCCACTGGAATGGGATGAGCCCCCAGTGGTGCCAGCTGGCAGCACGACACAGCACTGTTGCTACAAGGAGCTGCTGTGTTTTAGCATTATGATCACTGAAATCCTGTCAGCTTCACCTTCAGCTGCAGAGTGTGGATGGTGTCACTGGAAGGGGCTGGGATTGGTGGACAGGAGAGCAGCCCTGCACTCAAAACCAGATAAACAACGTTCATCATGGGCATAGCTATGAACAATCTTCAGCTGCTAATTTTCTCTCTTGCTTTGTCTGGGAAAAGCTGCTTCAGCCTTGTCCAACACAAAGTCCCCTTTGGCCCACGACTGCACACAAACCCAAACCCTGCTTTTTTTATTACTAGGTGATAGATTTGCTTCTTCATTGAAAACAAGCCAAGCCTCAAACCAAAGAGGTCCTACAGTTTGCTGACAAGCACACGCCACAGATGTTGCTGAAGGGTGATTATTTTATGAAGTTTGTAAGACTAATTGGGTTAACTCTGAAAATAATTCCCACTTGTCCTGCCACACAGCAGCAGATTCACTTTAAAAAAGAGAAACAAAGAATGATTGAAAAGGAGGAAACTTCACCAGCTTGGCTGCCCCACGGAGCACACAGGTCTTGTAAGCACACTGCTAAGTATTTTCAGTATCACTAAAATGAGCAAAGCTCCGAGGCAAGCCCTGATAAATTCCATGTTGCCAGTTTTAACAGGGAGACCACATACACACCACATTCACTGCAGTCCCAGCTTTGCTTCAGTTAAATCTTAAATCCAACTCATCTTGGTAATTTAGCTCTTTGCAAACACCTCTGAGCACCTCTGGCAGGGCAGGGACCCCTCAGGCCATGCTGGCAGGTAGCCTGAGGGCTACTCCAACCTCCTCTAGGTTTGTTGTCACCTCCTGAATCAGCCTTGCTGCCATCTGCATCCTAAGTGAGGCTGGCAGGCACTGAGGGCACAGCTTTCTGCACACAGCTGATTTGTAGCCTTCTCCAAGAGCAAGGCAAGATATCATGGAAGGAAAAGATGAGCCAGACGTGGGTATTTATGTAGCCAAGGTGTTGTATTCCTAGACCAAAACCTATTTTAAACGCCAGGCTTCCCTACCAGATGATCATGAGAGCAGCAGGTGAGAGAAACAACCACAAGCAGTGGCAGCTCCCACCTGGGCCAGCGCTGGATGCGAAGCGCCGCAGGAGGCACTCCTGTAGCAGAAGATGTCACACAGGCTTGCAGTTGGCTTCCCTCCACAGACCAAACTCCACATCTGGTCTAACACAAGATGCAAGAGGACTCAGACTCGGGCATGGCCACCCCTGCCTGTCTGTGTGTACTACCCCACGAGTGGAGACAGCTCAGATGCTGGGGGACTGTTGACTGCCGCTGAGTTTTTGAGAGCAGTGGGAAACCACCTCCTGGTTTGGTTCTCTTCTCTCTCTATTCCATTTGCTGCCACCGTGCTGCAGGGTCTCTGAGCCAGGCTCTCCTTGTTCAGCTAGAAAACCTTATTTCATTTAATGGGGGAGGCCAATTAGAGGTTCCCCCAAATCCACCTCCCTGAAAACAGCAGCCCTGCATGTAACTTCTGACCTCAGTCTTGGGGGTGGATCTTGGCAGGGTTGCTCCAGGCAGTGGGGTGAGCTGAGCCCCTCACCCAAATTTCTTTCCACAAATTTCACCTGAGTGCACCCCCAGGCATTGCCCACAGCATCTGGTAGGGCTCAGCACCACCAAACCCTGAAAGGCTCCTCTGAAACACTTCTTCAGGGGGAAGCACATCTCACAGCCTGAGCTGACAGCAGTAAACCCCTAAAGGAGGTGTCAGGCAAAGGATGCAGAGCAGCAGCCTGATAAGAGCCAAGTGTGTGCTAACAAACCAACCAAAACCACAAATCTGTGCTCTGTTCCAAGAAAAAGATCTGTCCTCAGACTGCTGGGCAGCCCCTACCCATTCTTTGGTGGAAACAGAGCAGAAAGCAGCAGTAATTTGCTAAAACCTTCACCCCTAATGCAAACCAGACCACGGGGCTCTGCAAGGGAACAACCACCTTGGACGCTGAGCTGGTCCACCCTGGGCAACCAGCAGCCACATGCAGCTGGTCTCTGCACTCAGAGCCCAGCTTCCCTCCACAGGGCCAAGGGTTTCTGAAATCCTTGGGAAGCAAAACCAAACAAGCAAATAAAACCAGAGAAAAACAACCCAGATCGGTCCTGAGAATGTTTTTGGGGCACCATTGGGCCCTGCCCACTGTTCAGCTCCTCCTTTGCACTGCCAGGGGGAGCTCAGCAGAGCACTTTGCTTGCCAGGTCTCTTCCCACATGCAGCAGCCACCTTCAGCAGGGTTTCACTGTGCAGATAAGACACCTTTTCTCCTTTTTCTTAAACAGAAGATGCACCTCTCTCTATCTGCTTTCTCCCTCCTTGTTCTCCTGGCTGTCTTCTCCAAGATGCTCAGGAGAAACCCTTGGAAGCAAACCTCACACTGACTGGTCCGAAGGGCTGGGCTGGTGCTGCACAGGGCACTGCTTGGGTCTGCAAGCAAGGTTACATGGACCAAAGACACAAAGGAATTGCACACCAGAGCTGCTTTGTTCAACCCTCGTGATGCAGAGAGAAGGGCAGGAGCCAGCCCAGCCAACTGCTTCAACACCTGGGCCAGCAGCACTCTGGCAGGAGCACCCCACCAGGTCAGATAAGCTTATCTGCTGCTCAGCAGCATCTCAGGAGCAGCTCACTCATCTGTGCATCACATTGAGCCAGTTTTCTTCCAAAACAACAAAGTGCTTTTAGGGAAGAAAGAGTCCCCTGACTCCCCCCCAGTTTCTGAGGCTTAAATGAGCTCTGTGTGTCCTATGCAACTGCTGGTTCAAGCATATGGTGCCCAATGGGGTTTTGGATATGTGTTACATTTTAGTGGCCAACTAAGAGATAGAGGAGATGGCCTCTGTGCTGGGAATGCAATTTTGAAGTCAGTGAGCAATTGTTTTGGAAGAATATTGGCAAGTCAAGCAAAGTCTTCAGCCTGTTACTGCCTTTATATTCCTTCTCCACAAGTGCCATCCTGGGCTGACAGCTGTTGTTTGGATTACCTCTCTTTTGTGGTTAGTGAGCAAACTTCCTGGCTTTTCTCAGCTTTCCTCTGCCTGCAGGCCAAGCCTTGGTACCCTGCAGCTGTGCCCACACACACTGGAAGAGGAGATGGAGATCCACAAGCTGCACTTGCACTGGAAACAAGGAAACGCAGCACAAGAAACCAGAAAGCAAA
The DNA here is from genome assembly GCA_013399775.1 of Semnornis frantzii. Lineage (NCBI taxonomy): Eukaryota > Metazoa > Chordata > Aves > Piciformes > Ramphastidae > Semnornis > Semnornis frantzii. Next base: position 40,347 of record VWYK01071368.1, on the reverse strand, counting down.
TGCTTGCAAAGGACCTTTTCCACCATCACAGCCATCCTCAGCACTCAGGCAGGGGTCCTGCCTGAGCCAGCTCAGCATGAGGTGGCTGGGTGGGTCAAACTCATTCCTTCAAAGGCCATGCATGCCCCATATCAGAAATCTGCCTGTGCCACTTGGGCAGAAAACTTCCTGCTGTTGTCACTGGCACCTTCACCAGACTCTTTCCTCTTCCTTGCCAGGAATGCTGGAAGAGCAGAAAATAAACACATCTGCAACTCCTCCACTGGGTGGGACAGAAGACAACACTTTAATCTCCCTGGGGAAGAATTACCTCTACATAAAAAGAGAAAAAAAAAATCATCTGCTGCCACGAAGAGCTGCTCTTTACACAATGATTGCTGTCTCCATGTCAGAGAGCCAGTGAAGGGATGTAGCAGGAGAGTTTGCTGGAGCTGCTTTCCCTGCTCAAAGAGGTTTTCCCACCTAGGCAGACAATGATGTCACTTGGCCACAAAACTAATACTGAAATGAAATGAAAAAGAGCAGAACTACAAAGCCTTGCAAAGTGAGCATTTGTTACTTTTCTCTTTTGGGCTCCTGCTGGAGAAACTGTGTATGAAAATCATAGAATGGGAAGGTTGGAAGGGACCTCAAGGATCATCCAGTTCCAACTCTCTGCCATAGGCAGGAACCCCTCCCACTAGCACAGGTCACTCAAGGCCTCCTCCAACCTGGCCTTGAACACCTCCAGGCAGGGAGCAGCCACAACCTCCCTGGGCAACCTGTGCCAGTGTCTCACCACCCTCACTGCAAACAACTTCCTCCTAACATCCACTTTCAATCTCCCCTCTGCTACTTCAAACCCATTGCCCCTTGTCCTGCCATTCCCAGCCCTTGTCAATAGTCCCTCCCCAGCCTTCCTGGAGCCCCCTTCAGATCCTGGAAGGCTACTCTAAGGTCTCCTGGAAGCCTTCTCCTCTCCAGGCTGCAGAGCCCAAACTCTCTCTACCTGTCCTCACAGCAGAGCTGCTGCAGCCCTCTCAGCATCTTGGTGGCCTCCTCTGGACCCACTCCAACACTTCCATGTCCCTCCTGTGACTCCTTCAGGTGTCAAAGTTTGCAAGCAAAGACACTCACCAGGACAGAGGATTCGACCTGCAGTTATTAAGACCTTGATGAACCTAGCTAAGAAAGTGGCTACCTTATGAACAGAGGGCTTCATTTTGGAGCTGGATACCAACCACATGATGCAATATTTAAGAACATCCAAGCCTAGCAATGCCAGATGTGCAATTTCATTTTTTAATCCTCTGTATGCATAACCAACCCAAAGGCCCAGGAGACGCACAGGCACTCCGTGTCCGTGCATGAGCTACCACCCAGAGTCTGGAAAGCATCTGCCTCCTGCAACAAAAGCCCTAGGAAGCAGCCCGAGGTTCACATGCTCCTCCCTGAGATCTGGGCCCACAGCATGGGCTCCTCTATCTCACACAGGAGTTCTGGCAGCCCTCTTCAAGAGCTAAACCGCTGCCTGTTGGCTCTGGTTTGGGCACGGAGCGGTCTCGAGCTACACACTGCTCCTCCCCAGGCTGCACCCTGAGCGTGCCCAAGCAGGGCTTGCAGATAATTGCATAGATGGAGGCAGCTCAGCAAGCCATCAGAGCTCTCCAGTTCCAAGTTACTGCTACAGCTCTCCTGCCAAAGCACTTCAGCAGTAACATCCTGCCTGGCTCCGTGGCGTTGCCGTGTCCATAACACCTGGGTAAGTGCATGGCTTGGAGCTTCCTGGGGAGCTCTGAGGGACCACAGCTCCACAGAGGAGCTGCCACCAGGAGCAGGCTTGGCCACGTGCTCCTCATTTACTACACACCAGCCTCTCTGCGTGCAGAATGCATTTGTGGGTTGCACACAAACAGCTTGCACAGACTTCCCCTCGCTAAGATGTCTGAGCTAATTGAAAGCCCTTCACTGATGAGGGGAGGTTGTGGATGCTCCTTCCCTGGAGGTGTTCAAGGCCAGGTTGGATGAGACCTTGAGTGACCTGTGCTAGTGGGAGGTGTCCCTGCCTATGGCAGGAGTTGGAACTGGATGAGCTTTGAGGTCCCTTCCAACCTTACCATTCTATGATTCTATAAGAAAACTCTAGAGCTGCCACTAGAGCAAGTCTCTGTCACACTGCTCCACCACACTGGAGCTGTGCAAGTCAAGGAACCAACTTCCCTTCTCCATAAAATCATAGAATCAGTCAGGGTTGGAAGGGATCACAAGGATCAGCCAGTCCCAACCCCCCCACCATAGGAAGGGACACCTCACACTAGATCAGGTTGGCCACAGCCTCATCCAGCCTGACCTTAAACACCTCCAGGGATGAGGCTTCCACCACCTCCCTGGGCAAACCCTGCCAGGCTCTCATGGTGAGCAACTTCTTCCTCACAGCCAGTCTGAATCTCCCCACCTCCAGCTTTGTTCCATTCCCCCTAGTCCTGTTGCTCCCTGCTATCCTAAAAAGTCCCTTCCCAGCTTTTTTGTAGCCCACTTCAGATGCCGGAAGGCCACAATAAGGTCAGCTGGGAGCCTCCTCTTCTCCAGACTGAGCAGCCCCAACTCTTTCAGTCTGTCCTCACAGCAGAGCAGCTCCAGCCCTCTGAGCATGGGCTCTTCCAACCCCTCTCCCAGACATCAGCTCAGAAAAAAAAACATTTGGCTTCACTTTGTGTCTTGAAAATGAATTAAAAGCCAGAGTTAAGCATGCTTACAAGTTGATATCTGGCTACAGGCACTGCAGCTGACTTCAGTGGGTAACCCTGGCTGTACAGCAGCCAAGGGAAGATTATGGCTCCCAAAATCAAGTCTCTGAAGGTGCTGAGCTGCTTAGCTCCAATGGCTCCCTAGTGAGAGGTGGACTTTAAATACATGAGAATGACCTGTGCAAGAGTATTTCAGTTCTGACTGAGCCCTTGCTGCCCAAAAGGCATACCCAGTGTTGAGCAACGCCTGTGTTGTGCCTCTCCTTTACCATAACCCTTTACCATATGGATGTAGTTACCCAGCATTACACCAGGATGCTACCACTCTGCACAGGAGTACTTTGACTAACAAGCTGCATTACTTCTAAGTAGGCAGAATCTGATGCCAGGATGCTGCCCAGGCTCTTTCAAGCAACATGAGTGATTTACAAAATTCAGAAGGCAAACATCATATGCCAGGGGAAAGAAATCAATCACACTCTGCTTGGCTAAAAATAGATGCTAATATTCTAAGGAAAATGTCTAAACCAGGAGACAACTCTCTCTCATATCACACTTCCATTCTGCAAAGCCTCTTCCCTGCTCTGCTTTTTATTAATGAGGATATGCATATGCAGTAATTGCCCTCATTAATCAACTTCATTCTTTTGGTTTCTCCCTACTCCAAGTGACAACTCTCCATTTGGGATGTCACGTAGCGGCAGAGCAGAGACTGATTCTAGGGAGGCACAAGTAGCAGAGGCAGATGAAACTCTCAAGAAAGAGAAACATTGGCTTCAAAAGGCCTCTCTGGTAGCTGGGAAGAGGGAATGGGTTCTGGTGAGCCACAACTGCAGCAGCTCTCGGAGAGGAGCAAGACTGTGCAGGAGGACAGCCAAGTAGCTCCTAGGCAAGTACAAAACCATTCCCAGGTGGGGCTGGGGAAGGGATGGGGGCAAGGCTGCTCAGCTTGCACTCCTGTGAGGGCAGGAGGTGCAAGGCAGGCTCTGAGACTAAGCAGATTTGCACCCAAAACCCCAGGAGGTTATTACAACCACACTGCCACTGTTACCATGTGCAAATTACACAGCCAAGATGAGAAGCTGAAAAAAATTGTGGGTACTTCGGACACTGAAGAGCCCCTTGGATCTCCAGAGAGAACCCCTGCAGAACCTGAGCTGCCTTCAATATAATGGCTCTTAAATTAGCACTTTGAGCCCCTTCTGAACCTCAAGAGCTGGTTCTCTCAGCAGCTCGGGTGAGAAGATGGCAAGTCACAGGCTTCAGCCTTGCTCATCGGTCACCGGAGTCTGGCCCAGCCCATGGCAGCTGCCTCTGTCTGACCTGAGCCAAATGCAGCTTCCACTCTAACTGGGTTCCCTGCAGAGGGGACCCTGCAATTCTAGTATTTGTTAGCTGCAACCACAAACCTGGCAGTACAAGTTTCACCTTTCCAATGTCAGCTTTCCTCATCTGTTAACCCCTGAGATGGATTAGATTATTGGCTCAGGGGTCAAGAACATTTCAAAAGCCTCCCTGACACTGCCATTAAAAAAGAAACAGAATATCTCCAAAGACAACCTTCAGGCATCCTCTGAGGCAGCTGATAGGCCAAAGGCACGTGCAAGCTTACTATGGACATGACAAAAGCTGTGTTTCCCCCTGATTCAGAGGAGGCTGGCTGAGGCACTCAGTGCCACAGCTTAGTTAACTGGAAGGGTTAGGTGATAGGTTAGACTCTGTGACCCTAGAGGTCTTCTTTCCAACCTGGCTAATTCTGTGGTATCAAAAGTTCCCATTAAACAATTATCTACACAGCCTTTGTCCTTCTGTTAAATGTGGCTGAAACTGGCTGAGTTCCTGGGGAAAGAGGAGACAGAGCCCTGCAGCCCTTTGCCTGTAAGGTCCCACACTGAAATTCAGGATGAGGTATATGCTGTGACCTGTATTCAATAGGATGGCAAAACCAAGTCAAACAAGACCAGAAAAGCAACAGACCCCAACACTCCTCATAGCTGGGATGGTTATGTTAGGATATGCCATAAACCCCAAAATAGAATAAACCCTCTCTGATGTTTAAAAAAGAATAATAAAACTACAGGATACCATAAAGAAATAAAAAATATACTGTACAGATTTATTGTAGGGCTCAAACTCCTCCTCTTAAACTGTAAGTATAAAAATCTATTGAAAGCATCTTCCAAAAGCTGTTTTCTCTTTGAGCCTGGCCTCCAGAGCTCTTGTTCGCTTCATCCCTTCAAAGCTTCCCTGGCTTGCAGCTCTCTTACACACCAGCAGCTCACAAATAGACCCAAAGCCCTGCTAGCCAAGGGCTGCACGTGTTAGCACACCTCTCCCTGACACCAAACACCATTTAATATCCACTTGCTGCTTCTGCATTCCCACCACAGCCACGTCCTGAAACAGCTCAGGCTTTTTTTGATCACCCTGAAGGGAACCAAACAACTGAATCGATCTGGCTGCACAACTGGATGTAATAAAGCCTGCCCAGATGCTTTTGCTGAACAAGACACTCCAGCCTGCTTTGCATTTAGTTCTCTCTTCCTTCAGGTATATATATTGCTTTGGAAATGCAATTATCGTCACCTCCTTATTAGATAGAGCTAATTAGCATGGCTACAGCCATGTGGGATGCAGGAATGCTGTGTCTGCTGGGGCTGGCTCAGCCAGCTTTGCAAGGTCAGGAGCACGACCAGCTGCACAGTTTGCCTGGACTGCAGGCTTGGGGGGGGAAGGTGAGAGAAGGAAAAACCTTTCGGTTATGTTAATGCTGTTCTCCGTGGTGGCAGTACTGAAGGTCACTGCCAGTCTTCAACACCCCCCAGGGGAGCTGGAGCAGCACCAAAAGTCCCTTGGCAGGAGCTGGGATGGGTACAGTGCCAGGGCTGCCCGTGGGGACAAATTAGGGGGGATGCTCTGAAGGAAAAGTCACAACTTCTTTCAGAGTTTCTGGAGATCAGAAGCTCTACAGCTAAACCACACAAATAAGCTTTGCCAGAATATGCCTGACACAGAAGGGAGCAAGCCTGCCATGGGCACTGCCAGCCCAGAAGTGGTTAGCCACATCCCACAAGAGCAGAGAGGCACCCTAAAGGTGCTATTAAACAGCTCGACTGGAGCAAAGCCTCCCATCTTAATTTCTAACCAATTAAACCCTTCATTCCCAGCAAACCACTCACACATTTGTGTAACCTCCTTGCTCCAGCACCTCAGGTACCGCCTGAGGGAGACAAACCACTGCGCTGGGTCCCCCCTGGCTGTGCTTCCCTGGAAATCAGCATCCCTGCTTGCTTCAGGCTTCCCCATCCTAAACTGCAGCGATTCACATTAACAGCTGCAGCCTCAACGCTTTTGTCTTACAGACACAGGAACAGCACAAGCCTGTTCTGGATATTTGACCCCGGCTCACACCTCTGCCCTCCTGGAGAACTGCTGCTGTCCTCCTCAGGAAGGCTCACAGAAGCGCTAAGGCAATGAAAACTGCTCTGTATTTCCCTGGCAATCCTCCTCCCTTGAGCTCCCAGCCCATCACACGCAGACAACTCAATGGATGTTCCCATGGTGCATGTTTTTTCCACGGGTTTCAGGAGGAACCGAGCCAAGGCACGAGGTGGCAGAGACAAGGAATCTTCCTAACAGAATAAAAAAAGGGGAGGCATCAACCACAAGAAGGAGAATGTTGGCTACTTTTCTTTACCTTGTAAGCGGAACAGCAGGGCAAATGGCCAAGAAGCCTCTTCCAGAGCATCAGGTGGTGCAGGACTCCCTGTACCCATTCGAAGAGCAGGGGCAGAGCTGGAAACGTGCTGTGAACGTTGAGGGGCTACAGAATGATTTTCATCAGCCGCTTACACTGAGAGCACGCAGGGGAGTCACTCCCTGATGGGCCATCAAGCCCCTGAGAGCTGCTCCACTCCAGCCATCCAAATGCAGTAGTGGGGATGAGAGGAGCCAGCTGGGAGGCTGCAGACTGGGATCTGGCCAGGGCAAGGTCTCCCTCCTTCCACAGAAAGTAGTTTAGAGCCTTTAACAGCCCCGGGTCATCAGCTTTATCACCCCCCCATAAGACACCGTAGTCTGACAGAGAGATAGGTCAGCAGCATCCCCGGGCACGGGGAGGGGCAGCGACCCCCACATCCCCGGGCACGGGGAGGGGCAGCGACCCCCACATTAGCCTTCCTCCTCCCCACCCTGTAAAAGCCTTCCTTGCCGACAGGCTTGGCAAGACACCTCTGTTCTCTTATAGGAGATGAGCAAATACCTCAACACCAGAAGCTCTCTCACTTATGTCCCCAGATTTGGCCACCTACAGCTAGGAGTGGGACAAACCCCAAAGTCCTCAGTAACTTTGCTGTCAGTGAACTGTGTGTGGCTAACACCATGAAAAAGCTCAACTACTTCACCCCTATAATATACCACACAAGCTCCTGAGTTTCAGAGCCAAGTCCCTCAAAAGGTATCAGCAATGAGGAGAAGGAACGAGAGGCCAAGACAGGCAAAGAAAAACCGAGTGCCATGGAAAAGATGGAGAGGATGATGGAGAGCAGATAAGAGGAGGATAAAAACCAGGAGTAGCAGAGTTACCGGGTAACCATCGCGTCCTGACTGCCCCTGTGGTGGGGAACAAGGGAGACAAGAAGTCAGTGAATGCACCCAGGGAAGCATGGCAACACATAGCAGCAGGTAGGAGATGGGGCCATTGGCTCCCCAGCCACCCCGGGGGCTAAAATATCTCCTGAACACTTTCCTACCAGTGAGGTCACACCTGGCATAGCTTTCCCCAGATTTTCATCTTCAGCTACTTACCAAGGCCTTTGCCAGTTCCCCCCCAGCTCTGCTGCCTGTGCCCCTGAAGCCACTGCCACACACAGTGCACACTAGGGCCTGGCCATTAATCCCCTTTAGGACATGGATGCCAAGAGGTGCAGGAACACCAGAGAGAAGCTGGTGAGGCTCTGCAGTGCTGCTAAGCCAGAGGCTGCAACTGACATCTGCCCAGGAACCAGTGCTGAGCTTCCAACTCCTGTGCCAGCACTTGGTTCAATGAAGGCTTCCCCACCTTAGATCCATGAATCCCCTTGCAGGATGCAGCTCTCCCAGGTCACTTCTAAGCCTTGTTACGTTTGTGATGAAGCAGAAAGAAAAAGCTGATGCTACAGGGAAAGATGCTACTTAGGTTGCTAATTACAAGTGCAACACCAGCAGAATCAAACCAACCCACTCCGGGTATTTCACCCTTTCTGCTCCCCTCTTGGGGGGGGGGTCCTAAAAGCATTCCCAGCTCAAGCTGGCAGTAAACATGCCAGAAGCAACACCAGAGAAGCCTGCTGCAAGCCAGACGTAAGGCAGATTCCTGGGAAGGAGTTGTTAAGTATTAGGTGGTACACAAGCAGGCAGTAAAGCTTGGGTCTGGTACAGCAATGTCATTTGCTACCATAAACACAGGTTGTGTCAGCATGACGTGGATGTGCAGGCAGTCAGACTTCTACAGCATGAGACAGCTCAGACCATGCAGAGTGCTTCTCCCATCTTGCTAACTGCCCCTGCAGCACTACTGATCCTTCCAGAAACAACACTGACTCCAACAACCTCCTCTTGAACCAAGGGCAGTCTGGGGCTAGAGCCTGCAGTGAGATGTTCATGGAGATGTATGGCCCTGGAGCACACAGGGAGAAACAGGAACCAGTTGTACCTTGCAGCTCTCGCTGGCTGCTTGGCTCCCCAGCCAGCACATGCTGACACCGAGAGGGTTTGCTAATATCTGGGACTGCAAATGGATCCTTACAGCCTATGGTAAGTCCCTCCTGCAATTGTAAAGCTTTTCTACCCAGCATGTGATTCTAATACCCTCCAAACCAGAGGTTTTACAGCACATCTGAGCAGAATCCCCACCCCACTCTTCCTCACAGAGAGGATGATCAATCATCCCCCAGCTGCAAATCCCACACCATGGATTCTAATCATTTCATAGACACAACTAACTTGTGACAGCCAAAAAACAAAACCAAAACCCACCAGAACAACTGCTACTAGGGAACAAGAGAACTGAGGATACATTTTTTAGCAGAGTGAGATGCTGTGCATGGAAGATGTAATTGATTCCTTGTGGCCAGGAAAAAAAAAAATTAAAAAGAAAAAAATTGAGAAACAGAAGAAACTAATAGAGTTAAATACAGTGCTGCTGAAATAAAATAATATTGTGGTTCTGTGGGCTGTAAGAGTTTTAGATTATGTTTAAAGCAACCTCTGGCAAATGCTGCTCATGCTAAACATCCAGGATTCGTATTTGTTTGCTTGGGTTTGGTTTTTTTGTTAGATAGATGAACTAAACCAGGAATTGTCTTTTAAAGAAGGGGGTGGTGGTGGAAATAAAGTTAAAAAACATAAAATAAAAAAGGTCTTGTTTGTGTTAAATCACCCCTGTGCTCCATTTGCAATTCAATAGTGCTGTGGGAACCAGGAAATGAGACCAAGTAGAGACAAAGAAAAATTAATAGTGCACCATATGTTGGCTGGGCCAGATCGTGTCCGATAAAAGCGAGCAGGCAGCACACGTGAGGCAGCGTAACCCAGCCGGCTGCGTGTGGGCTGATAACAGCCTCAGAGCAGCAGCACGGCCCCAAACAGTCCAATAAATCCATTCAAAATAAGCCAAAAGGACTCTAATCAACAGGAAAACATCCCTGAGTGGATGGAGAAATGGAGTTTTAAAGAGGGGAGGGGGAGGAATCCTCTCTGTTTGTAACCTGCCGTTTGGCGAGGAAGTGTTGTGGGTTGTAACAACTAAGCCAAGTTCTGTGGATTAGAGAGAGGGAAAAATAAAGAGTGATCACCAGGTAGAGTCCCTGTGGGGATCACAGCTTGATCACTCAAAAGGCCTTCCCAGCTGCACATCCCTGTGCCCAGCCTCAGCAGATGCTCCTCACCACCCCAGGATCGTACCTAATGAGGTGACCATTGGGGAAGTCCTGGGCACTGGAATGAGCTGCCCAGGGAGGTGGTGGAGTCACCCACCCTAGATGTGTTTAAGGGTCCGTTGGATGTGGTGCTTAAGGCTGTGGTTTAAGGTGAGTCTTGCAGAGTAAGGTTCTAGGTTGGACTGGGTGACCCTGAGGGGCTTTGCCAACCTGCATGTTTCTGAGATTCAGTGATTCAAACTGAGATGTAAGTCAAGATCTCAATAGTCAACTTTTTTAGCCATGAGATGGGGCAAATTTCTCTGAAAAGAGCCTGTCTCTTGTGCAGGGAGCCTGCAGGGAGGAGCTGGCTAGGTGAGGGGCAGCCTCTGGGTGCACTTAACTTCTTTCTCATTGGCTTGCTAAATGTTTGCCTTTCTTAGGCAAACATCTTTCTTAGCTTAGGGCTATGGTTTAAGGTGAATCTTGCAGAGCAGAGTTCTAGGTTGGACTGGGTGATCCAGAGGGGCTTTGTGTGATTCTGTGACCATGGCACAGGATTTGCTGAGGCTGGCAGGGAGCCATGAGACAGGGCAGTAGTGTTGAACTCTGGGGCAGACAGGTGCCAATTCACCTCCCAGGGATGCTCCCACAGTGTCCAAGGTGTTAATATTTCCCAAAGCCACTGAGCCACTTGTTGTGTGGGTTGGAGAGGCTGCACTGCAGATTTTAACTACAGAATATTTACAGAAAAAAATACATTTCTTGCCAGACTGCCCTTATGGACTGGCAAAATTCCTTTGTCATCCTTAAGCCAGAGTCTTGGGTTTATTGCCAACGCTGAACACGACTTCTACTGAAAATTCATTCAGCTCTCCTGGTTGAGCTGAAGCTAAGACTTATATTTTCCCAATTTGCACCTTCAAAGCTTGGCCAAACAACAATTTTGCTCAAGCCCTTCTGAAGTATTTACATTAAAAACAAACAAACAAACAAACAAAACACAAAACAACTTGAAAAAGAAGTAAAACTCGAAAGGGCTGAAAGCCATTAACTAAAGCCACAGGCAGCACTGCCAGCCACGAGAGAACCAAAGCCACGGGGGGTGTGACAGCACCCATCTGCATTTCCCTGTCACCTTTTGGCTTTTAAATAAATTACAGAGTTGGAAATTAATTGTGCCTGGAAAAGTTAGCAAATTATCTTTCCTGAAAAGATCTTTTCAAGCCAGTGATGCTCCACGAGAAGAGAACAAAGCAAAGAAATGTCTCTGCTGGCTGTGGTGCTGGAGAAGGAAGCACGGTGGCTGCAAACAGCCTGTGCCTCTCCTTCCCCTCTGGGGCGGGGGGAAAGAAAGGTAGAAAACCAGAAGCACCTAATGCTTGTAATTTCTTTTTTTAACAACACTTCAGCACATTCAGAGGGCACAAAATGCTGTTTTCTCACTCCAAAAACAGCGGGGGAACAGCTCTGGATGTGGTGGTGGCACAGCCAAAGGCATGTCTGAATGTTTGGAAGGAGGAGTTGACACATTTTCAACTACTGCCCCCTTCAAACAACGAATTCCCCATAAATGTTCTGGTTGCATTGGCAGGCATGCTCGTTATTCTCCCCCAGACTTCAAAGAGAGAAGCAAGCAAGCTGTGGCTTTCCCTCTAGCCCCCCTCTTGAGGCTACCAACCCCAAATGAAACGATGGAAACACAACAGATAAGAAAAGCAAGACAGAGCTTTAGAACCCACTAACACATCACAATATTAGTACAGCAAGTGGAAGTGGACTGATGAACTCTTTAAAAAGAAAACTCCTTTAATTCATATTTTCTGGGTTTAAAGGTTACCCAAAGTCCCTCAGGGCAGCAAAGTAAACATTTAAAATTTTTTTTTCTCCCCTCTCTCTATTTGTCCACAATCAGGGAAAGAAGAAAAACACAGCAGCATCTGGTACCAATTTTACTTCCAGACACACCTCTGCTAAAAAAAAACAATGCTGTGCTTTTGCAATGACAAGGAAAAGCAGGGCAAGGGGAGAAGGGGAAGCCTTAACTTTGTTGGTCCAACAGTAAAATCCAGCATACTTACTGCAGGTCCTGGAAGGCAAAAGAGAAACAAAGAAAAAAAAAGTCACTTCATTACAAAGAAAAAGTATAATCTAATAAATCAAAATCAGAACAATTCAGGACTTTCCAGCTCATTTCCAATGGGATCACTTCCCAGATACACTTAACGCCATCCCCATCCTCCAGTTACGGGACCATCTCACCCGTGCTGCTGGCAGGGCTGTACTTACAGAGAGGATAAAACTATTCCCCACCCCCATCTTCTCCCAGTGTTAACTGTCCCCCCACACCACCCAGGCACCTCATGAAGCATCATGTGCAGCCCCAGAGCAGCCCCAGCAAAAGCAGACAAACAGCTGGAGTTTCATGAACCAAAAGCATGCTTTCACCACACAGCTTTGTTTTCTCCAGGTGGTTCAAGAGGAGCTGGAGATAGGCTTGCAAAAGCCAAAGGAGAAAGGCAGTGCCAGGGTGTGNCCACCCCACTACCTTACCCCAGGATCTGCCTTATGTGCAAGGTGAGTCTGGAGGATGGGCCAGGGGAGTCAGAAGCAGAGTGGTTAGTTAGGTGTCTCAGCAGAGAGGCCAAGAGCAAACCAGCATCTAGAGAGACAGAGACTCTCTCTTCCTTATTCATGTTTGTGTCCTTGTTCTTATACATAGAATGGTAAGGTTGGAAGGGACCTCAAGGATCATCCAGTTCCAACCCCCTGCCACAGGCAGGGACACCTCACACTAGAACAGATCATTCAAGGTCTCATCCAGCCTGGCCTTGAACATCTCCTCAAGCCTAGGAGTGAAGCAGACATCAGCAGTGTTTGCTTTTCACAGCCTGTAATCTAATTTCTTTTTCATTAAAATATTCCAATTAGCTTCAAACCAGCACACAGGGGCACCTGGCAAAGATGCTGCTGCAGCTGCCACATATCCTAAATTCAAATCCTTTGAGTCTCCATCCCCCTCAGGTCACACATCTCCATGGTCCTGCATCACCTCCACACAGTCCCTGCTCAAAGGCTCTGCTGAACTCAGAGCAGCTGGTGTGCTGATGCACAATGCCTTAGCTACACGGGAAAGGCTCATTACATAGACAATGAGCAAGCCTTGGGTCCCAGTGCCACACTCTGAAGCTGTGATTAACAGCAGGAGAAGAAAAAAGTTACCCCTCTCTTGCCATGCAGTGTGGGGGTCTCTGCTGCCAGCCACACCACTTTCTGCAGCTTTCCCAGGCTGGTGCTGCACAGAGGTGAAGGCTGAGCCCCCAATTTAATGCAAGCCACATTTCACTCCTGTTTGTGAGGCAGCCCATAGCCCTGACTGGGGCTTCTTCATGCTCCATTTCCTGCTTGATCAAAACCAGAAACTAATCATAATTAAAAAAAAACCCAAAACCCAAATCAACACAACAGAAAAGATGTGGGGGAAATTCAAGTGGAGAAAATTCCCAACCCCAACAGCTTGGTTCATCCTTCAAGAATACAAACCAAGAAGAATCCCTCAAGGTTTGTTTAAAGGTTAATACATTGAAAAGCTGAATAGCAACCCCCAAGAAAAGCCTAAGCATGAGGCCTGAGAGTCATGACAGGCAGTGGTGGCTGCTGCCAAAAATTAGCCCATTAACCTGTGCTCCTCAGCTTAACATGCTCTGCTTACAGCATGGGCCAGCATGGGGGGGTGAAGGCAAGCTTCAAACCTCCCTCCATGCCCAAAAGGTTTGGTTTTTATGTGTTTTGTGTTTGGGGTTTTTTTGTTGTTTTGGTTTTGGGGTTTTTTTTGTTGCTTGGGTTGGGGTTTTTTTTTCAGCCCTAAAATTCACACAGGCTCTTAAGCTCACTTCCCTTGACAGGACTGGGGGGAATGGAGCAAAGCTGGAGGTGGGGAGATTCAGACTGGATGTTAGGAAGAAGTTGTTCAGCATTGAGAGTGGTGAGAGCCTGGCAGGGGTTGCCCAGGGAGGTGTTGGAAGCCTCACCCCGGAGGTGTTTAAGGCCAGGCTGGATGAGGCTGTGGCCAGCCTGATCTAGTGGGAGGTGTCCCTGCCCTTGGCAGAGGGATTGAGACTGGCTGATCCTTGTGGTCCCTTCCAACCCTGACTGATTCTATGACTCTAATTTCTCAGCAACACCAAAGCCCATGGCTCTGTGCCAATTTATTAACCAAGAACCATAAACCTGATTTATTAACTCGCTTATGGCAAGCTACAACAGCCCCTTTGTAGAAAAGTCAAACTCCCTCTCAAATGAGCAGCAGCCAGGAAATTATTTTAATATGGGATTTCAGTGGTGCTGCAATTATAATCTCCTTGGAATTTGTTGCCTTTGTCCTTTCCCAGCTACTGTTTTCTCCCCACACGTGCGGACAAGAGCTCCCTTCAGATGCTTGCCTCTCCAACACGTCTGTCTGTGCAACGTGGGATGCTCTCCACTCACATCAGTGGAGTTACACTAATCTTTAGCTAAGCTGCTGGCCAAATGGGGTTAGATAAATCTTCATTAAAGCAGAAAGTCAAAGCTAATGAAGTGATCTTTCCCCTCTCCTAAAACCAACACAACTTTCTGGCTCGCTGAACATGTTTTTCAAAGCCTAGCCACGAGGCACTTGCTTCCTCTGGGAGAGAGGCAAACATTTAGCAAGCCAAAGATAAAGAAAGAAGTTAACTGCACCCAGAGGCTGCCCCTCGCCTAGCCAGCTCCTCCCTGCACAAAAGACAGGCTCTTTTCAGAGAAATTTGCCCCATCTCATGGCTAAAAAAGTTGACTATTGAGATCTTGACTTACATCTCAGTTTGAATCACTGACACACCCAGGCTGGCAAAGCCCCTCAGGAGCACCAAGCCCAACCTAGAACCCTGCTCTACAAGACTCACCTTAAACCATAGCCCCAAGCACCACATCCAAACCACCCTGAAACACAGCCCGGGTTGGTGACTCCACCACCTCCCTGGGCAGCTCATTCCAGTCCCTGACCACTCTCTCCATGAAGCACTTTTTCCTAATGTCCAATCTAAACCTCCCCAGGCTCAGCTTGAGGCCATTCCCCCTTGTTCTGTCTCAAATTCTCTCTGAGAAGAGTCCAGTAGCAGCCCCTGCACAATGTCCCTTCAGGTAGCTGTAGAAGACTGCCCTCAGCCTCCTCTTCCCCAAACTACACAGCCTCAGCTCTTGAGATCTCTTCTCCCAAGCAGTAGTGGCAGAATGAGAAGAAATGGCCTCAAATTGTGCTGGGGGAGCTTTAGGTTGCTCTAGTTGAGGGTGCCCCTGCTTACTGTATAGTGGGTTGGACTAGATGACCTTCAGAGGTCCCTTCCAACCCAGACCATTCTATGATCAGGAAAAAATTTCTTTCCTGCAAGAGCGGCCAGGCATTGGAACAGGCTGCCCAGGGAAGTGGTGGAGTCACTGCAGGTGACATCCCTGTGTAGAATGGCATTTTGGGACACAGCTTAGAGGGCATGGTGGTGGTTGGGTTGATGGCTGGAGCTGATATGAGCAGTCTTTTCCAACCTTAATGGTTCTACAGTCTTGAAACAAAGAATGAAACCATTTACTATAGCAAATGGAAATTGGAAAGGGCCTCTGTGCACTTAAAGCTCTGTAAAAACTCAACTTCAGGGCTTGCTGTAGAAGGAAGAGGAGAAAACAACCTGCAAATGCACAAGCTTTGGTCTGCCACTGGTTTGCTCTAAATAAAGCAAATGTGCTGTGCTTTTCCAGGGCCTGCAGCACACACTGCTGCTGCAGAGCAAGCTCCTCGTACCCTCAGCCTGCAAGGGCATGGAAATATTTGGAAGCACCAAGAGATTCCTTAAAAACAGGACCAGTTGTGCTAGCAGGAAGTGAAAATAGAAACTCATTAAAAATAAATGACCCAGATTTCCTGAGTGACTAACATGAATGCTGCTTCGTACATCCAAGGCCCTAGCAGGTCACAGTGGCGTCATCCCCACAGCACACCAACCCATGGCAAATGACAGGTCACAGGCATTTATTTCCATGTATTTTTGGGATAAGCTACCATTTCTGTTGGCTCTGTAAAGCATTTCTCATGGCAGCTTCCCTGCCATGACAGGAGAGAGGAGGAAATAAAACCTGTCAGACCTTTCCAGCAGCTCAGGAAGAGACAGAGGAGACTTTGCTGCTGCCTTTAATGGGCATAGGACATGTCCCCAAGGTGGCACAAACACTTCCGTGGCCACTTGAGGATATATATCTATATATCTAAATACTTTCTATATATATAAAGATAACTAAAAACTATGTATATATAGACACAAGTGAACAGAAAGGTTGTGGAGTCTCCCTGTTTGAAGGCTTTCAAAAGCTGTCTAGATGTGCTCCTGTGTGACCTACCCTAGGTGATCCTGCCTTGACAAAGGGGTTGGACTGGGTGATCTTTTGAGGCCCCTTCCAAGCCCTAGCATTCCATGAGCCTGATTCTCCAGGTGTACTTACACACACAGTAAGTAAATAGAATCATAGAATGCCAGGAAGTGGAAGTGACCTCCAAAGCTCATCTTGTCCAGCCTCCCTGCCAGAGCAGGATCACCCAGGAACACATGTGGACAGTTCTTGAATATCCACAGAGAGGGAGACTCCACAGCCCCCTGGGCAGCCTGTTCCAGTGCTCTGTCAGCCTCACAGGGAAAAAATTCTTCCTCAGGCTCACATGGAACCTCCTATGCCTCAAACAGAGTTATTAATCCACAGCACTGTAAGGGGAGTAACTAAGTCCTGGGCAATAAGGAGGCAGGACTGCTGCTATGGTCACAAGCAGCCACAGAGATCAGCTCTACATCAGCCTAAAAGCAGCACTGGCCACTGCCTGTTGACCTCAACCACTTCTGTCTGTGCCTCAGCACTGATGTGCATAGGGAATGCACTCTCTGAGCAGAGGGGGTGGTACTGAGAGCAAATATGAGACAGGTTTAATTTTTCCTGAAGTTCAGTAGAAGCCAATGCAGTCCTGGGATCCATTTATGCAACTCACCAGGAGAAGCAGAAGGGGCACTGAACATGTGTGATTTGGGTGGTGAATGGCTGAGAGCAGCCCTGAGGAAAAAGACCTGGGGGTCTGGGGTGAGGAAAAGCTCAAGATGAGGCTGCAGTGTGAG
>VWYK01071368.1:12192-23412 GCA_013399775.1 Semnornis frantzii | reverse complement strand
CACCAGTGGGAGGTGTCCCTGCCTATGGCAGGGGGATTGGAACTGGCTGATCCTTGAGGTCCCTTCCAACCTTACCATTCTATGATTTACCCAGGGGCATGCATGTTTACCCAAGGGCATGCAACAACAGTGTAGTTTTGCACTGCTCCACACAATCTCATGGCCAAAGGGTTTGGAAGGGTCTCAATGTGTAAAACATGGGCTGTAAGCATGTGTAGGGCTAGGGGAGAAATAATATTTCCCTGCATGGGAACTGCTTTTGCTTTTGTTCCTTAAGAACAGCTTTGAATTATTCCCTGTTCCAAATCAGGATATTTCTGTAAACAGAAAAGCTGTAAAAAAAAAACCAAAAAACAAACAAACAACTGGGAAGCAAAACTTTGGTAGAAGCTCCAATTAAAGGAACAGTTGTAGTGTAATGTAAATTTGGAAACCAAAAGTCACAGGGTGGGGTAGGGGGAGCAGAAGGCTTTTATCTCATTTCAGCCCCTTCAAAACACTTCCCCTACAACTGTTTTTCAAATGGGAAAATTCTGTAAACAAAACTTTTACTGCCAGAAACAGCAATTTTTGCCAAGTCAGCATTTTCCAGTGAAGTAGCAAAAAAAACCAAACCAAAACAAACAAACAAAAAAACCCCAAAAAACAACACAACCGAAAAAAACAAACAGAAAAAGCCCTTCCAGGCCTACCTGTAAGGACAGGTTTGTGCCTCAATGTTCAGACCCTTCTGCTGCAGCTACACTGAGTTGGTACAAGCAGGCATTGCCCAATGCCACAGTGACCAGCTCCAGGTCTGTGTGTGCAAATCAGCTCTTGCTTCATGTGAGGAGAGCACAGACCTCACTCAGAGGCTTCCCAGACTTAAAGTGGTCAAAGGGATCCTGGGGTGTATTAGGAAGAGTGTGTCCAGCAGATCCAGGGAGGTTCTCCTCTGCCTCTACTCTGCCTTGGTGAGATCTCATCTTGAGTACTGCATTCAGTTTGAGGCTCCCCCGTTGAAGAGGGACAGGGATCTGCTGGAGAGAGTCCAGCAGAGGGCTAGGAGGATGATGAGGGGACTGAGCACTGCCTGATGAGGAGAGGCTGAGGGACCTGGGGATGCTTAGGCTGGAGAAGAGAAGACTGAGAGGAGAACTAATCAATGTTTATAACTATCTGAGGGCTGGGGGTCAGGGGCGGGGGACAGGCTCTGCTCACTGCTGCCTGGGATAGGACAAGGAGCAATGGATGGAAGCTGCAGCACAGGAGGTTCCAGCTCAACACAAGGGGAACTTCTTGCCTGTAAGGGTCCCAGAGCACTGGCACAGGCTGCCCAGAGAGGTTGTGGACTCTCCTCCTCTGGAGCCTTCCAAGGCCTGTCTGGATGTGTTCTGTGTGCCCAGAGATGGATTGTCTGGTCCTGCTCTGGCAGGGGGGTTGGACTGGATGAGCTCTTTGGGTCTCTTCCAAACCCTGACACCCTGTGACTCTGATCCTGTGAAAGTGTATTTTCTCCTGTTTTATTCTCGAGGTTCACAGCACCTTTTGGTGGCCAGTTTCCAAGGGAGGAAAGCAGCAGGCTGTTATGAGAGGCACAAGCACCATCTCTCACCATCCAGTTGTACAGAGACTTTGAACCAATAGTTAAACTGAATACATTCTCACACCCTGGCTTAGATTCTGAATACATTCTCACACCCTGGTTTAGATTCATCCATCCTTCAGCAACACTGGAATGGATCAATCTTTGCAAAAACCAAACATGAAGGCCCAGGAGGGCTGCATGGCCATGCCCCACCCTGCTCATACAGCACCACCTGGCAGCAAGAGCAGAAGCAAAACCTTCCAGGTCCCCTGCTAAAATCCATGTTATTTCACAAGCACTCACTTCAGCAGTTGAACTGCAGCCTCACTGGGACAGATCAAGTTGGAAAAATAAACCAACATGACATTAAACATGGTTTTGTCTCTGGCATGGGAGGGGAACTGTATCTGAGTTGTGTAGGCTGGCTGTCAGGGCCAACCATGACAGCTAGTGCTGCAAATCCTTCCTTCCACCTCACACTCAGAGCAGGCTGCAAATCCCACGTGAGGTTGCACCAAAAAGAGGTTTTCTTTCTGTACACCATTTCCATGATGCTGATGTGCAGAGGTAAAGAAGATGGGACCTGTGCATTGGTGCTGGCAGGATGGGACTGAGCTTGGGAAATGCTGGGCCAGACTGGACAGCTGAAGGGCCAGCTCAGCAGTGACACCTCCCCAAGAATGCTGCTGGTGTGGAGGTCCTGGCCTCATGCTGGCAACAGCAGAATAAATTGGTTTTTCAGAGTAGCCTCTCAGGTGAGTGTCACTCAGAGATTCCAGCTCTAGGACACCTGTGCTGCTCCCCTGCCACCTCCACTGCTCCCTGGGAGCCTGATGACAGCAAGAGTAAATAAAATGGATCAGATGGAGCCATTTGACTCCATCACTCCCTGGTTTGTTTAGCTGGCAGGGCAGCAGCAGCAATGCTCACCTAGGTACCTGCCTTGCTGTTTGAGGTCACAGAAGAGATGTCAGCAGGGATGCCCATGCTGCTGTGAAAAGCTTGTGCTGCTGCTGCTGCAGATGCAAAGCACAAGGCAGGGGTTCAGCACAACCTCCCTGCCTGCAGGCTCCCTGGGCAGCAAAGAATGAATCTGGTGCATTTATGCTTCTCTACCACAAAACAGAACTAAGCCAAGTCCAGAGGCAGGGACACAGAGGGACCCACCACATGCCTGGGGGAGAACCAGGAGGTTCATCCCTGCAGTTGAGCACATGTAGCCAGGCTTGTCCCACTTCCAATTTAAACAGGGATCCCCCCCAACACGGTTAAAAACAAACTTTTAGGGTATGGGATCTCTCTGTGGTAAAGAGCTGTGGTCTCAGTATGCTTTCAGGGTGACAAATTCTCCTTTTAGAGAAACAGAGCTGTTGGATTCATTTTTTATGTGAATCCATCACAGCAAAATAATAATAAAAAAAAAGAAAGTAGGATTCAGATGCAGTTTAAAATCAACAAGAGGGTGAGATTGAAAAGGGACAGAATGATCCCTCAAAAGCTTCTCTGCTTGTTTCTAAGGGCTTAACATTGAAGCTTTCAGTATGAATCAGAAAAAAAAGTTTTCCAACACAACCATTTCAACAATCACCATAAAAAATGCTCCCCTTGGCAGTGCTGCAGCAGCATTGGTCTGGAGGCTGTAAAGCTATAACCACGCAGGGTCCCTGGGGATGGACACTATCATGCTACACAAACAATCTTTTATCCACATTGATCAGCTGTAGCAAAGGAACAAGGACCTGGTTTATGTGTGGTCAGGTTCTCAAACAAATATAGGAATACATATTCAAGCTATCTGTGAAAACAGACATCTGGCAGCTGGGCCAAAACCAATATCTGAGGGATGTCTGCTCTCTCTATCTGCAGAGCAAGCCGTGGGGGCTGTGTTGCAAGAGCTGGATTCAACTGCTGTGTCCCTTTGAGGGTGGCTGTGCTGGTGTGCCTGTGGGTGTCTGCTGCCCTCCCCTCAGATCTCCTCATTGCAGCAATGTTCAAAAACCCCTAACTTGTTATTCACAACTATTCCCCCCTTCTTTTTGAAAACGATGCTTGTTGTCCTGCTGGTCCTGCACTGCTTCCCTGGAAGCTTTCTGCTTCATCAGAGGGATGCCACCTTTCAGCAGCTCTCGTGTGACACAAGGAGATGGTAGGGAAGCACAAGGGCTTGCTAGAGCTCAGTATTACCTCCCGAATTTTTGCCTGGGTTAGAGAGACACCTGGGACAATGTTCCTGTGAATGCCTGCATACAAAACCCAAATTTGCTGCCTGACCTCACCAGCTGCCCTTGGTTGGATGCTGTACTCCAACCATGCTCCTTCAAGGCCTTAAGGCTATTTAAAAAACACCCAACAAAAAAGAATGAGAGCTCCCTGCTGGCCATGCCTACAGCCCAGCCGCTAGCAAAGCGGGGTCTAATGAAGCTGGCTGGGATCCATCAGCACCCCCCCGTGAGTGCAGTGCTCCCCCCTTGGCCACAAGCAATCCCTGATGCTTCAGGAGCAAAGATGCCTCAGAAAACACAATGCACTGTGAAATGCCTGCCTTCCACACGCGTCAGTCCACGGAGGGCTGCACAAACCGCTGATTTCCCTCCCCCACGGTTAAAAAAGTAATGGTTTAAGATATTGGCCATCAGAAGGTTAACGCTGCTCTTTGTGCTAACCCAGCTGTGTACTTGCCACAGCACCAGGCAGCAGCGAGGAGCATCCTCAGCAGACAAACCTCTACCTGGTCCCCACTCACTCCTTCAACAGTCGAGAAGGGCAGAGCCAAGAGGTGTAAAATTTCATCTGCTGCTTTCTGCCACGCAGAGGCAGTTGCAAGCTGCCTGTGCCTGTCAGGTACACTCGTGTCTGACAGCTTGCCTTGGACAAAGCAATGCCAGCCACGGCTCTCCCTTCTCCAACAGCACTTCGGAGCTCCCAGCAGAATGTAAACAGCACTTCTGGCCAGCTGCACGGGGTCGGTGCTTTCCTGTTGCACAAGGCAGGCAAAAGAGCCCAGCAACCCCCAGATACCAAACTGGCAGAGGCAATTGTCGTTTTAAATAAAACCCCCCACCCCCATTCCACAGCCCATTAGATGAAGCATTGTTACTGAGAGCTCCCCATCCAGCCTAACGCCACCCCCGGGGTGCCCCAGTGCTGGCACTGGGGGAAGGTGATGCTCACCTGGCTCTCCACGCCGGCCGGGCTTGCCTCGCCTCCCCGGGGGGCCTGCGGGAAGCAGAGAGCAGAAGGTTACCACTGATGGTCCCTGGGCACTCAGCTAGGGAAGGGACCTCTGCAGGCTTGGGTGGTACCAGCCCCCAACCCCTCCCCCCACCAGGCGTTCACCCAGACTAACTCAGTCAGCTGAAGTTAGGGATGCAGCTGTATTGATAGCCCAAACCCCATCCCCAGGGCTTCACCCAGACTAACTCAGTCACCTGAAGTTAGGAATGAAGCTGTATTGATAGCCCAAACCCCATCCCCAGGGCTTCACCCAGACTGACTCAGTCGGCTGAAGTTAGGGATGCAGCTGTATTGATAGCCCAAAACCCACCCCCAGGCGTTCACCCAGACCAACTCAGTCAGCTGAAGTTAGGGATGCAGCTGTATTGATAGCCCAAACCCCATCCCCAGGGCTTCACCCAGACTCAGTCAGCTGAAGTTAGGAATGAAGCTCTATTGATAGCTTGGCACAATTTACAAGCAAAACACATACAATACATACAGACATTTACAACCATATACAGTAACAGATGAGTTGAAAGCAATGCAGAAATACAAACCCCCTCCTGACCAGCAAGAGCCACCCAGGAGGGTTTTCAAACCAACTCCTCTCCTTACTCATTCTTTCCAAACCCCCTTCCCCTTATCTCAGGATCCCCCTTATGTGCAGGGCGAGCTGTGGAAGGTTGGCAAGAGGTGTTAGAAGGAGAATGATTAGTTGGAGTTTGTAGGTTCAGGCAGAGACAGCAAAGCAGGTGACAGCCAGGCAGAGACTGACTGACTTGTTTCTGGTTTCTTGTTTTCATGTGCCCCAGCAGAAGGAATGGGTAATACAGGCATCACTATCATTTTCTTTTCAGACACCACTATAATTTTCTTTCCACAGCCAATGATCTGATTTCTCTCATTAAAATATTCCAGTTAGCCTCAAACCAGCACAACACCCCACCACATGTCCTTGACTCTGGATCCAGGCCGCCTCACACCTTCCCTCCCTTCCCAACCACCAGAAGCACAGCAGGCTGGACACCTTAACCACTGCCTTGTCATCACAGCATGCAGCACTTGGGTGAGAAAGCAGAAGCCAGCTCCTGAGACCAGGAAGCCACTTCTGAAGTCATCACTGTCCACTATGTAGGAGAAGGAATCAGGTCTTATATGCTCCAAAATTCTGGAAGGAACTTTGCAGGTCAGTTCTGTGCAGTCTCCAAAGGGCTGTTACCCCCTTGCAAATCACACTATTTACAGCATGAAAACAAGGAACTGAAACCTTTTGCTGCTAATTGTTTTCTGAGCCAGAAAAAGCTTCTGTGCAGACTAAGCTAGCACAGCTTAGATCTGACTCTACATTTATCATTTTAAACCCAGGTTTCAGGTACAAAACTGGCTTGCTTTCTTACCCTTCAGGGTAGCAACAGCTAAGTGATCAATAACATAAGTGACAAAATATCCTTAATCAAGGAATAAATGGCACTTAAACAATAAACCTGGATGCAGAACATTGCTCCATCACACACTGAGCATCCAGCCCCCTGACAGAGCCATCCTAGTGTCCTTCACACTGTTAGCTGATGTGTTGCAGCCTCTTGACTCAAGCAAGGTTCCCTTGTCTGGGAGTTGGCAGCATCTGTGCTGCCACAAAATGTGTGCTGCCAAGTGTGGACAAAAAGCCACTTTTGGTAGCCTTGTGCAGCAGGGCAGCCAGCTCTGGAGGAGCAATGTTGGTAACAGAGCAAGAGCTTGCTCTTTGTCTGTGGAGCCACACTGCTCACTCTCTGCTGCTGCAAACAAGAAGGATGGAGAGAGACTCTGTGCAAAGGCCTGCAGTGACAGGACAAGGGCAATGGCTTCAAACTAGAGCAGAGCAGATTGAGACTGGGTGTTAGGAACAAGTTCTGCACCATGAGGGTGATGGAACACTGGAATGGGGTGCCCAGGGATGTGACTGGGGCCCCATCCCTGGAGGTATTCAAGGTGAGGTTCAACAGGGCTGTGGGCAATCTGATCCTGTTGAGGCTGTCCCTGCTTACTGAAGGCAGGGTTGGACTGGATGACCTTTGGAAGTCCCTTTCAACCCAAACCATTCTACAATTCTGTGACTAATGCTGTCTGCAACCCCATCCCATGCAGACATGATTAAGTCCATGGTCTGCACGACTGGAAAGAGTTTCAGTGACTTCTAGCCTGTGCTGGCAGGGTCAGCTTTGGATGCTACTAGAAGAGCTGGGCATAAAGTGGATCCATACTACACCTCTCATTTGCAGCCCCTTTAAGAGACTACAAAGGAAATTAAAGAAGGCTTGGGAATTTGTTTGAAGATAAATGTTTGCTGTAAACTGTTACCTAATGACTCCATCTCCCAAGACTCTGCAGTTCAGTGCTTGTTCAATATAATTAAGATTTATGTTGCATTAATGTCTATTGGGTAATAGCTGAGCCTTTCCTTCCAGCAGTGCCAGCTCTGCTGCATCAGTTGAGGGAGTTCTTTATTTACATTGTTATGAAAGACAGTTTGGGAGAGCAGAATGAACACAAAGCATAACCCAGCCTATTTTTAAACAGCTCGTCACGTTCAAGCTAAACAGCCTTAATCCAGGGCATAATATGCACTATCTGACAACACCATAAGCTTTCCAGTAAGAGGATGGATTCAGTAACCCAAAGACAAAGCATGAAGTCTGTTGGTGTTTCTAAACAGTATGAAGAAGAGCTGCTGGGTGCATCTGAAGAATACCTAGCCAGAAATTAGGTAAGACCACAGTCTTAGCTGTTCTCCTGGGTAGCAGCCACTTAGGTCACCTACTGTGGGTGAAGGAAGTGTTAAAAGAGAGTGAAAGATAAAGCCCAACATCACTTTATAGTTCACACAAAATGTTGTCAAGACCCAAGGCTGCTCCCAGTGCAACAGCCCTGTCTCAACTCATTTATGCATTGCAAATTGGGAAGCTGCACAATGAACTCCATAAGCCATCAATGCCAGGAAAGAGAGGTCTGTGGCACTGTGTGTGTGTGTAACATCATTTTACTCCTCACCACTAAATCTAATATGGTCTTGACCCATGCTGCCAGGCTCCTGTCCCATGATGGGCAAACAGCTACCAAGCTGGTGGACTTCATAAGGCTCATCAAGGATAAGGCAAGTTTTAAACACCAATGGGAGAGTCAGAAGCCACTGCCCAGTAGAAATCTCACTGAACACAGCCCATGCTTTTTAAATGTTAAGCCAGGGAAACACATCTTTACCCAGGGACTTCGGGCATCTTTTCACTCACACTCCCCCTACACCTCACTCTCTTTTCCTCTGAGATCATGGAACTGTTGGAGCCAGTCCAGAGGAGGCCACCAAGATGCTGAGAGGGCTGCAGAAGCTCTGCTATGAGGACAGGCTGAGAGAGTTGGGGCTCTGCAGCCTGGAGAAGAGAAGGCTTCCAGGAGACCTTAGAGTAGCCTTCCAGGATCTGAAGGGGGCTCCAGGAAGGCTGGAGAGGGACTATTGACAAGGTCTGGGAATGCCAGGACAAGGGGCAATGGGTTTGAAGTGTCAGAGGGGAGATTGAAAGTGGATGTTAGGAGGAAGTTGTTTGCAGTGAGGGTGGTGAGACAGTGGCACAGGTTGCCCAGGGAAGTTGTGGCTGCTCCCTCCCTGGAGGTGTTCAAGGCCAGGTTGGAGGAGGCCTTGAGTGACCTGTGCTAGTGGGAGGTGTCCCTGCCTATGGCAGGGGGTTGGAACTGGGTGAGCTTTGAGGTCCCTTCCAACCTTACCATTCTATGATTCTATATGAACCATAAATCTGCCCTTCTCCAAGCCATATGCTGCTGAGGCTCTCAGAGACTTTTCTGGGGGCACACAGCTAACAAAGAAGTAGCTGGGAAAAAATTGCAGTAAAAACCTTGGCCAAGTGACATGAAGACTTCTTTTAGGGATCATCTTTAAGGCAGAGGAGCATTTTGCCTTGCAGGCATGGATACAGGGAGCTGATCGCGTTGTGACCTCATCATCATAAATGCTGAGCTTACTTTTAGGCCCTGTTTTGTAGATGAACTCATGCCTAACTTATGCTCCAACGTGGGATTAAGGTTTACACCACTTTGGAGTATCTACCTCTCACATGCTTGCATTTAGCTTTGTTTTGTGAGCTTGGCATAGTTCAGATTCCATTTCCCCTTCTCCCCTTTTGGCGTTATTCGAGTCACCTCCAGCCTATCAGTCTTTGTTTTTCAGTTAAAAATGAACCAACCAAAAGAATACCTTGAACAAATTGGTTGGTTCAGCCACTCTTAGAAAAGTGGATTCTTTTCTAATTTTTTTTGCCCTTGTTTTTTTGTTTTTTTCATATGTCTTCACTTAGAGGGCAGGAGAACTTTGCAGCAGCACATGGTGGGATCTGGTATCGAGCAGGAGGAAACGGCGGCCCTGGACTAGCTGCCTGTTCCCAAACAAAGCCCAATTTACTTGCTTGTTCCCAGGGGAAAAGGTTTATGGTTCATGGGCAGAAGTCAAATTCTGTGATGCTTGCTCAGCTGATACTCATCAGGTATTCAAGTCAGGCTGTGGGCCTCGAAACCACAGATCTAAGATTAAACAGTTTTGGGTCACAACACTTTGCGTGAACCTTTCTGGCTTTGGATTCCAACAGACCCAAAAGATTCAAAGTAAATAGCAGACACAGATTGGAAACATGCAGCACACACAGCCCACGGAAGTTTTCCAAATAAAATAAAACAAACAAAACACCCCACCTAGATTCATTTCACATTTGGCCCCAGTACCCCCCAAAACCCTCTGAAATCCTGGGCTATGTTTTATGATAATAGCAAAGCCACCCAGAAAGCAACCTCTAGCTATCAGCTGAGCAAAGCTCTTGGCAGTTCAATACATGACCCAGTTGCTTTCAAGACACAGAACAAGCAACAAATTGTTTTCCTTCTCAGACATCCATGCAGCCTTTCTGAGCAGGGATGCAGACAAGCATCACCCTCACAATGTTCTGGGGAGCTGTGCTCAACCTCAGGGAAGAAAACTCCTGTTCAAGGAGCCAAGCTGCAATATTGCTGCTGTTATTGCAATAATAATAGGGCAGCACTTTAGGTATGTTTTGGCTAAGGCACCTCAGGACCTCAGCACTAAAGCTGTACAGCCTCTAACTCTCCTTCACCTGCAGCTGAGCTAAAATAAGGAATATCCTATCACAGAATCATAGAGTGGAAAGGTTGGAAGGGACCTCAAGGATCATCCGGTTCCAACCCCCTGCCATAGGCAGGGACACCTCCCACTAGCACAGGATCCTGTGACAGGACAGGATGTGGCACACAGCTGGGAGGGCACAGTCCCAAACCCTCCCAGTGGTGCAGCAAATTCCTGTCCCAAATCTTCTTTCCACCAACAGTGATGAAACCTGCACACAAGAAGTTAAGCATTGTAGCATCTCAAGCAAGTAAGAGCCAAGAAACTGAGGGTGTAGAAGTGTTTTAACTGTTGCTAACTGAGCTCCTCATCTCCTGGGGGGATGCTTATTGCAAAGGGAAGGGGGGGAAAAAAAAAAAAAAGAGAAAAAAAAGAAAAAAAAAATANTCTCCTGGGGGGATGCTTATTGCAAAGGGAAGGGGGGGAAAAAAAAAAAAAAGAGAAAGAAAAGAACAATAAAATAATTCAAGCTTACTGAAGAAGTGAAATGATATACACACACCAAAGCACTGATTATGCTCCACTCTAAACAACCAAGATGGAGCTGCTTGCTCAGGATTCTGGATTTCCACCCCACACCCTTAAATCATATCTTCTTTTTTTTTCCCCCCACACCCAGAGACAGCTTCTTCAAACAGTCAAGTGCATACAGCTCTTTTGTTTAGCCACCAGGGCATGAAGATAAACTGAATCTGAGATATAATTTAAGAAGTGACTGGAATAAAGCCACAACTGCACTTACATCAAACATGGGATTTTTTTTGCCCCTCTTGTTATGGCTGGTTTCACTCAGGCCATTTCCAGATAATACACTGGCACAGCTGCAGGGTAGGAGCAGATGTCTGTGGGGTACCCCCCTCTAGTTTTATAACAAGAGGGTGCATATTTTGGCAGCTGTATGCAAGGTAGAAAGGTTTTTGTGGCAGATTTCAGTTTCCCACATCTGTGCTGAGGCAGCTGCTTCAGCACAAGTGCTGGGCAGAGATGGGACTTGCAAAACCCTTTGGAGAGTGTCTGTGCACAAACATGCACACAGATTCTGTTTCCTGGGTCTCCTCTACAGGGAGCATCCATGGGCAGCAATGTGCCCTGGTGGCCAAGGAGGCCAATGGGATCCTGGGGGGCATTAAGCAGAGTGTGTCCAGCAGATCCAGGGAGGTTCTCCTCTGCCTCTGCCTTGGTGAGACCTCATCTTGAGTACTGCCTTCAGTTTGGGGCTCCCCAGTTGAAGACGGACAGGGATCTGCTGGAGAGG